>JAUNZO010004797.1:0-47116 GCA_031894775.1 Chloris gayana | reverse complement strand
AGCGGCAATTCTTGACTATAGCTCAATGTTTTGTTTCGGTGTCTATGTATGCAGGTCTGCATTTTTTATATATAATTTGCAGGTCTGCATTGGTGATGGGTTCTGATGACCTGATCTGTGGTTTCAATTTGGTGTCCTGCATGCTTTGCTGGCTTTTGTACTGTTTGTGATTATTCCTCAGGTAGTCAGTATTGCTAGTTACAATCCACAATCTGTGCCAACATTACATTCGACTATGGTTGCTGTTGACATTTTACATAAACTGAAGCTGAGGTGCTGCACTGTCCGGCTTTGTTTTGGAGTTTTCTTGCTCGTGTTCAACTGGCGGCAGAATAGATTTTGCTTCATTAGAAGAAAAAACACGAAAGGAAAACTTATAGGGCACCGTGGGCCTTCTTTGTCGATGGGCGGTCCTATTCGTGAGGCCTTGGAGGATATTATTGAGACTGTCTTGCATGTTGTATAACAGATTTTTTTTTCCCTGGAGAAAAACTCTGGGACTCTAGCACTCTACGCCTTGCTAGGGAGTTCTTTGTGGAGGTCTCTTCCAAAGATCCTTGGGACCGGGATTTGCTGAAAATTGCAATAGCCCCGAAGAAGGAATTTTATTCGGTAATCCTGAAGAGGTAATACACGATATTGAAAAATGATCCTCTATGTTTGATGGAAAGTTAATCGTCATTCGTGTAACAGGCTATAATGGTGTTTGTTTCAGGAGCAGATGTTTTCAGTACAGGAACCGTCGAGGTTGGTGGCTAATGCACATAAGGGCCAAGGTTAATAAAATCGGATTGACCAGACCGAGAAACCGTCGGTTAATCGAATAGCTACAGTAAGTACTAAGTAGCTACGGTTTTTCCTGGCTAACCGGTCAAGGTTTCCCCGTTAACTAGGATAACCGGCCGGTTTTCACCGGTTTTGTCAACCACGATAAGGGCACCTGTTTGAGACTCTACGATGAAATTGTGTCTGCACATAAAGATACGACTACGAATCAAAGACTGTTGGCTTCCTTGGTGAAGGAGGCCAAAGAAGCATACGAAGATGAACTAACCAATAAAGTGTATGAAGCAAGAAGATGAACAGGCCAAAGGATCGTATTAAACTTCAGAATTTACTTCGTCCCTTTTTCGTTCTTTTTTATTTGGCGCTGGTTACTAACTACTACTGGTTCAGAGGGAGTATTTATCTGCAGGCTTACGGCTTCATTGAGTAGTGCATAAGCGACTCCTCTTTGTCCCGCACTTGCGATTCTTCAGGTTGTGCTTGCTCGGGGCACAATAGTCATACTGCCCTGCTAAGGACAATGCGTTGATGCAGCAGTGGTGGGTGACTTGGAGTCGAGCGCACCACCAACTGCAACGATTTGCTATGTTACCTCATCTCCTCCGTGTTAAAGGTCGCATTAGCATATGATCCCGAACTTTCGGATGGATATAGTATTATGAAAATAAACCTGACGTGATGCAAAGCATTGGGCTCCTAGTTGCAACCAGCGGTGGTTCACCGCCGCACCTGTGACCGGTTCAGCTCTGTTTTCATCACACGGGTGACGGGTCATCGATCTTCCTCTAACATCTGCAGGTTTTGTGTTGGCAGAGTGATAGCTGCTGCTTCGGTAAACTGGAGCTTAAATTTGTGTAGCTTGTCTAAACAAGGTATCTGCTGGTTTGGTTAGACTAACTAATACCTTGTTCAGACAAGGTGGTGCTTTCAGTTTGCCGGTTAGTACGGAGTGTGTGTTGCGTGGCGCGCACTGCGAAATGAAAGGCATACCATAAAATAGAAGTCCTGCCAAACACCATTATTGTTTGCTATATACAAACCGATATGACGGTTTATGCTGCCCGGCTGGCGGATCCGATGGATTTGGAGCAAGCTCTGAATGAATTTGGGAGCTGGAATGGTAAGTTCCGCTGGCGGATCAGACGGATCAATGCGGCCCAAAATTTAGTCAAGCAAATCAAGGAACATCAATGTAATCTTAAGTAGGTAGGTTGGTGGCGGCCGCCACGCTTGGTCCGCACGTGCGATGCCTACCGGGAACCGAGCCAAAGCACGAGTTCGCTTTGTGCAGCCGGGAGCCGGACGAGAGGAGCTGGAGCTGGTACGTGTACGTGCCAGCACCAGGACAAGATTCCGTCCACATCCATCCGCCCGTCCATTTCTCTACCAACCCCGCCGGTATCGCGCATCCGCCCTCTGATGGGATCTTCTTGGCCCCGCTTTCTTCGGTGCGTGCAAAATGCGTGGGGAGTCTGTAGCAGCAGCCAACCCCAACACATTTTTTTTGTTTGGAGACGTAGCAGCCAACCCCTCCGACTCTGCGTGTACTAGTATATACCGAGCGAATCCTGTGTTGACGCGACCAACCCAAACCCATCGACCGGCAGGGGGAGGAGGCCGAGCGCTCGGACCAATCAACCCCTTGTGATTCGCGGCCGATTCCACCAGCCACAGCCCACAGACAAACACCACCCGCGATTCGAATCGGCTGCGCTCACCGGCGGCGGCCACCTGACCTCCGGCGGCTCCACCACCGGCGCGGGAAGCAAGGTGAGTCCGCCACCCCACCCCGCTTCTCGTCTCACCTGCCGACTGCAATGCCCGCGGATCACCTCACCTCTCCCTGTTCGCTCCCCCGCTTCGCTGAACCTTCCCCGACTGCCGGTGTCTGCGCGACCTGTCGCCCAACCCCCACCCAAGTGTCGCCTTGCCAATTTCTCTGTCCTCTGAATGACTGAATCGTATCCTTGCTAGTGTACCGATGGTAGGCTGTTACGGTTTACCAACATGTTCAAGCGAGATTCATCGCGCCTTACCAGCGCCAGCGGCGGAATATTCCGGTAGGCACCCATGATTGGAGTTATGGAGTATTAACCACCCGGCCGAGCTTCGGTTGCTGTATCATCCGCGTCAGGATCACCTCCCGTCAGGCTGATCCTCTGCTCTGGACTGCAGTGCGCGCCCGGCCCATGTATGTACCAACCTTCCAATTTCGGTGCGATTTTGCGGCTGCAATCACCACGCGTACAGCCTGGGACCTCGACTGCGCAGCGTTTTGCTTTTGTCTTCGAGTTTGGAGGAAGGGTGCCTCAAGGGTCGGTCAGCCAGGTGTCTCGCCCATAACTTTCAGCTTTACTCGCAAAGGGTTTTAGACTCTGCTCCCGTTCTGCTCGGCAAAATGCGGCAATGTATGGATGCTGAAGTTACTTGGCATACCGGATTACTTACTTCACCTCTCCAGTAAAAGCTCCTTTACTGGTACTGACAATATGTTCTTTGTCAAACCCTGAATCTCTGCAAAGTGCTAACATTGAGCCAAAAAAATGAAGTTTATATTGTTTGAAATACTGCTATTGGTGTATAGTATAGAATTTTGTTATGCGCATTACGTCTCAGATTTAGAATTCATGGCAAAGCTCCTTCTGGGTACTAGTACAGACAGTCTGTTGTTTGTCGAACCCTGAATCTCTTCAAAGTGCTAACATTGAGCCAAACGATGAAGTTTATATTGTTCGCAATACTGCTATTGGTGAATGGTATACAATTTTATTATGTGCACTTTGTCTCAGATTTAGAACTCGTGGCAATGCTCCTTCTGGGTACTGGTACAGACAGTCTGTTGTTTGTCGAACCCTGAATCTCTGCTAATTGCTAATATTGAGCTGAAAAATGAAGTTTATATTGTTTGCCATACTGCTATTGGTGCATGGTACTGAATTTTACTGTGTGCACTACGTTTCAGATTTAGAATCAGATGGGGGACGTTGCAAAGGACTTGACCGCCGGGACCGTCGGAGGGGCTGCCAACCTCATCGTCGGCCACCCATTCGACACCATCAAGGTCAAGCTCCAGAGCCAGCCCACCCCTGCACCAGGTCAGCTCCCCAAGTACTCTGGCGCGATCGATGCCGTCAAGCAGACCGTGGCGGCCGAAGGGCCGAGGGGCTTGTACAAGGGGATGGGGGCTCCGCTCGCCACCGTTGCCGCCTTCAATGCTGTCTTGTTCAGTGTGAGGGGACAGATGGAGGCCCTCCTGAGGACAGAGCCTGGTGTGCCATTGACTGCCAAGCAGCAGGTTGTCGCCGGTGCTGGTGCCGGAATCGCGGTTTCATTCTTGGCGTGCCCGACAGAGCTGATCAAGTGCAGGTCAGTGGCACAGACCACGTTTCATGTCTCCAGTCTTTACTTGAATTGTATGTTCTGGCAACTGCAATGTTGACTTGTTAGGTTTTTTCTTGTGTCAAAGTGATGATATTGTCCTATGAAATGCACTTTCCTGCTGATCTTAGGCACCATACATGCCAACATACTGAATTGCCATACATTCAGGTGCATCTCCATTCATCATCCCACTTAAATTGCTCATAATGACGCCTGATTGCATGAATCATACTAAAGTGCCATACATTCAGGTGCATCTCCATTCATCATCCCACTTAAATTGCTCATAATGACGCCTGATTGCATGAATCATACTGAATTGCTGTACATTCAGGTCCATCTCCATTCACTATCCCACTTAAATTGCTCATAATGATGCCTGGTTGCATGAATCATAAGCTTCCTCCACCATAATGATATAGTGCTCTAGCATGAAGTCAAACGTTGGATTGGTGAAAGTAAACTCAATTTTGTCTCTGCAAAATGCATATAAGGGCACACTGGCCACTTCTTTCTGCCATTGTGTTCCCTGTTTCTAACAGAGCTGATCAACTGCAGATCAGTGGCTCCATGCCTTGTTTCATTTCAAGATTCTTTACCAGATAGATTTGTTACAGCTTTAGCATGAAGTTTTTGCTTTATGAAACAGTGTTTTTTGGACATATCACTAGCTAATTGGATTAGCAAAAGCTTCTGCTATTTAAGTGATGCTCATCGAAATGCCATAAAATTGGACGGCTGTAAAACTCATTTGTATCAGTACAAACACGTATATCCGGTCACATCCTTTGTGTGCTTGTGTTTTCGGGTTTACAAATCAAGTTCTTACAAGTTTCTGCAAGTCAAGTTCATGTAGAATTGATGCCTTGTCACCAGTTCTGCATTGTGCATTTTATTTTTCACGAAATAGTTTAAAGAAGGATAACACTAGGCAATGGCATCAACTTTTTAACCATACCATTTTAATGCTTCTAACAAATTTCCCTTCTTGTAGGTTGCAAGCCCAGAGTTCCTTAGCAGAGGCAGCTGCTGCTTCTGGCGTTGCTCTGCCCAAAGGACCCATTGATGTGGCGAAGCACGTCGTCCGTGATGCCGGCGCAAGAGGTCTCTTCAAGGGCCTTGTCCCCACAATGGGCCGCGAGGTTCCAGGAAATGCGGTGATGTTCGGCGTGTACGAGGCCACAAAGCAGTACCTTGCTGGTGGCAAGGACACATCCAACCTCGGCAGGGGCTCCCAGATCCTGGCCGGAGGACTCGCTGGTGCAGCTTTCTGGCTGTCCGTGTACCCGACCGACGTGGTGAAGAGCGTGATCCAGGTGGACGACTACAAGAACCCGAGGTACTCGGGGTCCATGGACGCGCTGAGAAAGATTGTCGCTGCTGACGGCATCAAGGGCCTGTACAAGGGGTTCGGACCTGCCATGGCACGCAGCGTCCCCGCCAACGCCGCGACGTTCGTGGCGTACGAGATAACAAGATCGGCGCTAGGCTGATTGCTAATTCGAGTACCATTGTGTTGCCCACTGCCACACTGCCATCTTCTCCAGGCATGGATGCAGCTCTTCTTCAGATGGCAGCAATTCTTTTTCAGAACCTTCTTGGCTGAGTTTTTATGTTTGGCAGCAATGGCAACACTATTTAATAAGCAAGCAAAGCAAATTTTATGACGGCCTCCCCTGTTGATTGAATGTGTGGAGTGAGTGAGTTGCAGCTGATTGGAGTGGTAATACTGGCCTTGTCGTAATGGTTGGCTGGGAGCGGATTTGCCATCCGATGTGTTCCCGCTGGCGCAGGAGTGGTGACGCTCTTCCGTGATGGTGATAGATTTTGGTACTGGTCGTTGTTGGGGTGTGGCGTCTGGTGGAACATGACCCTCGTCATCCTGTCTTTTGTCCTCTCTCTATCGTTCTTTTTCCTCTGATTTTATTCCATGTCCTATATAATTCTCTTTTTCTTAGTGGCATGCGTAGTGTTGTCTATTTTAAGCAGCAATTTGCTGCGTTGGTTGTTGCGGAAGAGCCAGCTGAGTCATTCATGCTTCGGGGTGGACTTGTAAGGTGAGCGGGAAGAGGAGTGGAGGAAGCACACCGGTTCCTGGGCTTCGTCCCCATTGCATTGCTCCTCGCCTGGTCAAGTACGAATACTTTGCATATTACTTTTTTATACCCACGTAATGTATATTAGGCATTGGTGAAGCCCTGTGTCTTTCTCCTTAAATGAGATAAGAGTCAGTTAGTCAGTCGGGTGTTTCACTAATTACTTTCAACTTTATATTGTTCACAAAGGGTTTTTTTTTCCTGTTATGTTCTGCAAAATGGGGCAATATAGGATGACACAGAATCTCCTGAGTTTTGATCCAGACAATCTATTGTTAATCGAACCTTGAACCTCTGCTAACATTGAGCTAAAAAACCAAATTTTGCATAGTTTCGCGTACTACCATTCGTGAATGGCACTGAATTGCTCTATGAACTACGGTTAAGATTTAGAATCAGATGGGGGACGTTGCAAAGGACTTGACGGCTGGGACCGTCGGAGGGGCTGCCAACCTCTTCGTCGGCCACCCATTCGACACCATCAAGGTGAAGCTCCAGAGCCAGCCCACGCCTGCCCCTGGCCAGCTCCCCAAGTACAGTGGCGCCATCGATGCCGTCAAGCAGACCGTCGCGGCTGAAGGACCGAGGGGCTTGTACAAGGGGATGGGCGCTCCGCTTGCCACCGTTGCCGCCTTCAACGCTGTCTTGTTCAGCGCAAGGGGACAGATGGAGGCCCTCCTAAGGTCGGAGCCCGGTGCACCATTGACGGTGAAACAGCAGGTTGTTGCGGGTGCTGGTGCCGGAGTTGTGGTCTCGTTCTTGGCATGTCCAACAGAGCTGATCAAATGCAGGTAAGTGGCACATCACCAATTCATGTCTACTGTTTACTTGATTTGTATGTTTGCGACTGCAATGTTCGCTTGGTGGGGTTTCTTTTCATGTGTGGTGGGTTTTTTCATGAGTCATAGTCATGATATTTGTCCTCCTATGAAATGCACTTTCTCAGTTCAACCCGCTTAAATCACTCATAATCATGCCTGGCTGCGTCAGCATAAACATCCGTCTAAATTAACGATATACTGCTCTAATGAGAAGTCATAAGTTTGACTGTGGAAACTGATCTCTCTAACTACAAATGAGGACACTCTTTGCCATTTTTTAATGCGCCTGTGTTTCCTTTTTGCTGTGTCCAACGGAGCTGATCAAATGCAGATCAACGGTGCCATACCTATTCTCATTTCAGCATTGTTGGATGCATTAATCTAGTGAGAGCAATGTTCAAAGGTGGGCTACTAACGTAATCTAAAAAGGCTTTTCCCTGCATATTTTCGGCATCATAAGATATTAAATTGCCATGGGCTCAAGTTTTTATGATTTCATTTACTTGCATGATATATCATGCGTCACTATATTGAAATGAGGATTTGACATTTATGAATGAAATAGTGGTTCTATATCACTAGCATGATATCATGCCAAATTGGATTAACAGAAGCGTCTGCCATCCAAATGCCGTAGAATTTGGTCACATCCTTTGTGTGCTTGTGTGTTTTTTTTTTTTGGATTTACGAATCAAGTTCTTACAAATCTCTGCAAGTCAGGTTCATGTAGAATGGGGTGGTGGTTCAAATTAACTGAATTCAGGGGCTGTGCTGTCACCTGTTCTGCACTGTGCATTGCATTAGCTTTGATAAAACCAATTTTAGTTCTTCTAAAAACGATTTCCCGCTCTTGCAGGTTGCAAGCCCAGAGTTCTTTAGCAGAGACAGCGGCTGCTTCCGGCGTTGCTGTACCCAAAGGACCGATCGATGTGGCAAAGCACGTCCTCCGTGACGCCGGCGCGAGAGGGCTCTTCAAGGGCCTCGTTCCGACATTGGGCCGGGAAGTCCCGGGAAACGCGGTGATTTTCGGCGTGTACGAGGCTGTGAAGCAGTACCTAGCCGGTGGCAAGGACACATCCAACCTCAGCAGGGGCTCCCAGATCATGGCCGGAGGGCTCGCCGGCGCGGCTTTCTGGCTCACGGTGTACCCGACCGACGTGGTGAAGAGCGTGATCCAAGTGGACGACTTCAAGAACCCGAGGTACTCGGGGTCCATCGACGCGTTTCGGAAGATCGTCGCTGCCGATGGCGTCAAGGGCCTGTACAAGGGGTTCGGGCCTGCCATGGCGCGCAGCGTGCCCGCCAATGCCGCGACGTTCGTGGCGTACGAGATAACAAGATCAGCTCTAGGTTGATCGCTGATTTCTTGGAGCAACACTGCCCGCTGCCACGGTACTGCCATTTCTTCTCCTGGCATGGATGCAGCGACAGACATTCAGAATGGCAGGGCTTCTGTTTTTATGTTCGACGACAACGGCGGCACTGACCAATTAGTAATAAGCAAGCAAGCAAGCACATTTGACCGATGTGCTGGTATCCTTGTGTAACCGAACATTCCAAATTCAAAATCACGGTTGACGATTTGCTGACGTGTTTGAACAAGAAAGAAAACTGATGAGCATGTTGACCTCCATCCCAAAAACTGCGATCAAGTGCAGCCGACTGACTGAACTGGAAACAGTGCATGGCAGGGAGATGGGCGACGTGGCCAAGGACCTGATTGCCGGCACGGCGGGTGGCGCGGCGCAGCTGGTAGTGGGCCACCCCTTCGACACGATCAAGGTGAAGCTGCAGAGCCAGCCCTCGCCGCCGCGCTACGCCGGCGCCATGGACGCCGTGAAGCAGACGCTGGCCGCGGAGGGGCCCCGGGGACTGTTCAAGGGCATGGGCGCGCCCCTCGCCACCGTGGTCGCCTTCAACGCGCTCCTCTTCACCGTCAGGGGCCAGATGGAGGCCGTGCTGCGCTCCGAGCCCGGCGCGCCGCTCACCATCGGCCAGGAGGTCGTCGCCGGCGCCGCCGCCGGGGTCGCCGTCTCGTTCCTGGCGTGCCCCGTCGGGCTCATCAAGTGCAGGTCAGTTGTCAATGTCAGCGCGCGGTAACTTCAAAATTTGAATTCTACTGTCCTTCGACATCGGCGTTCCTCAAAGTTGCTGTCGCGTCAGGTTACAAGCCCAGAGCGTCTTAACCGAAGCTCCCGCCGCCGTTGGGGACGGCGCCGCCGCGGCGGTGAAGTACGACGGCCCGATCGACGTGGCGAGGCACGTGCTCCGTTCGGAAGGCGGCGCGCGCGGGCTGTTCAAGGGCCTGGTGCCGACGCTGGCGCGCGAGGTCCCCGGCAACGCGGTCATGTTCGGCGTGTACGAGGCGACGAAGCAGGCCATGGCCCGCGGCGGCGGCGGGCAGGACACGTCGTCGTCGCAGCTCGGCCGCGGCGCGCTGGCGGCGGCGGCGGGGCTCGCCGGCGCGTGCGCCTGCGCCTGCGTGTACCCGACGGACGTGGTGAAGAGCGTGATCCAGGTGGACGACTACAGGAACCCGAGGTACTCGGGCTCCGTGGACGCGGCACGGAAGATCCTCGCCGCCGACGGGGTCAGGGGACTGTTCAGGGGGTTCGGCCCGGCCATGGCGCGCAGCGTACGAGGTGACCCGGTCGGCGCTGGGATCAGGGACGTGATGGTTTGCTTTGGGTAGTTTGCTGATCGAACCCTTTTTTTCTTTTCCGAAACTTGATATAGATAATAACAGACTCATATACACTGATTAATCCCTATAGAGCCATGGAGCAAATCGGGGTGGGTGCGTGCATGACGTTTTCTTTCTCTACCGTATCACCAAGGGCTTTTGGTACAGTTTTAAGCTCCGCACTGCAATTGACAAAAGGCCAAAAGGGCAATTAGAAAACTCCAATCCAGTACCGTAGCCACAGCTAGATAATTTCCTTGCTCCAACAGAGGGCCAATCTAGCAGTGAGCGGCTGAGCGCCAAGGGCCGCGCGGCGGACCAGGAACGAGGCTGCAGCGATGAACAAGAAATGTGCGGCGTGGCGAAAACTAATAGCGGAAAAAAAAACGTGCATAGGGCATTGGCGGTGGCATCCGCAATAGAGAAACTGGAGAAAGAGTTCAAACAGAACAGGCATGCAAATGAAGAGCCCGAGTACCTCGGGTTCTGGAAAGCATGCAAATCGAATGTCAAATGCGGCAGACACATATACCGCGGATTTGAGTCTCTTCTGCAAAATATCTCGTGATTCTTGTCTCGGAATATCTATCTGAATTTGCATGTAATTTGAGCATGGCAGCTATTCACTTAATCAAGCGGATAAAGTGAAGGTCTTGGTGATGAGTGCATTTGGTGCCATTGAAATTCCGAGACTCCGAGTCTGACTTCATTGCTGCGTCTAATTTCAACTGTTTCCTGATTGTGTAATCGGAGGCCTTTCTCTCTTTACAAAAGTCATGAGCATTTCGTTTCAAGGAAAAAAAAACGTTTGTACGTGGACCTAACTTCGGTTATAAATATTACTTCCTGATGTCTAACACAAAGGGGTGGTGGCGCAGTTGGCTAGCGCGTAGGTCTCATAGCTAAAAATGCGAGTGATCCTGAGGTCGAGAGTTCGAGCCTCTCTCACCCCATTTCTTTTTCCCCTTTTTCAGTCCCTAACTTTACAATTTACATATTACAATTGATCATTTAGTCAGTAGCCGGCCATCAGGCGGTGCTTTCTTCCGAGAATTTTGCCTCCATCAATTGAGTCCTACTGCTACGTGACATGATGGCCCATAAGAAAAGAGTCTTTTCTGGCTTTGATTATCGTAGCAAGTTGGGCAAGTTGATGAAAGGGGCGGGGGTCAGGTCAGTGTCCAAAAGACAGTGCCATGTGAGATTGCAACTGCCTCCCACACCTTCAATTTTCATCTAGAAAGTACTTCCATTTTTCTCTCTCAACGGCATGCAAGCAGGGATATAATTATCTTTTAAAGAACATGAGGGATGATAAAACTGTCTGCATCTTTCCTCCCCTTCAATTGACTAAAAGTCTAGGGAACTCTCAATCAACATGATTTGTACTAGAATTTGTATAATTATTTATTTTTGTTGGGTTAAGTAGCAATGTAGGTGAAGGGAAAAAAAAAGACTAGAAGAAGATTGTATTTTGTAATTGGACTTTGATCTAATCGGAAATTAGCTAGATGTCGATTGAAAGTTTCGATTGAAAATTAGCAAACCCCAATTGTCGGCCCAAACGAGCTAAAAATGACCCAGCCCTCTTCCTCTCTTTCCCCGCGTTAATCAAATCTACTGCATTTATATTCGTGTTACACACGCATCTGTGTTACAATTGTGTTTCACTTCGAAGAAACAAGTAGTCAAATGCAAGATAAAGAGTACTTCAACATGGGTCCTGGAGAATTTAATTCCAACAATAGATCTCGGTCAAGCAATTCACTGATGATCATCAAATACTCACTAAGCTCCAAACCACGGGTACCGACAGAGAATGTGGAGAATCTCTTTCTGGCTTCGGTCTGGAGGACGAGCGGCCGGGATCTCAACGAAAGAGTTGGTAGTAGCCAATTCTAGGCCCGATTGCTGTGTTTGTTGTTGCCAATGCCTGTCAGGGACCACAGTTTTTCTGTCCATTGGTGAACTGGTACATGTGATTGCTGCTATTGTTCAGCTTTCAGATGTGGCCGCAAAGCAGGAGGAATCTGAATGTGGTGGCGATGGAATTGGAGTGAAAAGATTGGGCGAAAAGGCCATGCGAAACGGGGCGCCGATTAGGCCTCTGCTTTGGTGATGCTGCCTAATTGCTGATGAAGCAAAGGGATCCTCCCCACTGGCAGGAATGAAGTGGAGCACCAAAATATACTATCTGTTGTTCCAAAGCTTGCGAATCTCTTGAATTCTCGCTTGCGGCGGCGACCTTTGATATGGGTGTGGCGAAACAGGAAGAGGAATGCTCATTGGTGCTCGCGAGCATCTTGCTCGCTCCCGTTTCACTGTCTGAACTCTGAATCTTCAGGCACCTTTTGGATGGCGTCGAAGATATGGCTTCTCGAAGGCTCGGCAACGTTCGGAAGGCACGAATTTATAATAGCAATTCTGAAGCTCACAACAGAATTGCGATCATGTTATTTTTGGGCGAGGGGAATTACAATCCATTTGCCAGTAATAGTAAGTGCACAAGCAAATGAGCACGCAGAGCTGGAACAAAGGACAAATTGTGCACAAGCAGCACACAAACATTGGCCCGACACAAGCAAAAGTTGCTTGAGAAGGGCGGCAAGTAATGGCGATATATATTTCAGAAAACAAAGAAACCGTCGCCGTAGCATATTGGGTGTAGACTGTACACGTAGCAGAAAAATATGTCGAAGAAGAGACAAAATACAACCTGCACACAAGAGCTAGTATTACTAAATCAGCATCTCAAGACAATCATCAAATATAGTACTGTACAATTTAAGGTATCGACGACACTTGCTGTTTGCTCATGTACTCTGTCTACGCTGCCTGCCAGCAGCAACCATAAATTTAAGCAGCTCCAGCTCCGAGATGAATTCACAAAATTAGTGTCTAGGCTAACAGCTCATCCAGAATGTTAGCCAAAAAAAAGGAGGGGCAGCTGCATTCAAATTAAGAGAATCCAGCAAGTTTTGCTGCAACCACATCATCTAGTCATTAGTGTCACTTAAAGAACTCAGAGATATTAAATGAACTGGATACTTAAAAGGCACCTTTGATCAGTGATCAGTGGTGCTAGCTATGACTTGCATTGTGCTAATCAGAATCAAAATTTGAATATGCATGAATCACATCATCACACGAAGGTAGTAGTTGAGAAGCAAGCGATTACCAAGGAAAGGAACCATTCCATTGACCATAAAGTTGAAATTAACCAAATTCCGAAACAAGTGTGAAGTCAAGAGGAAGGAATCCAGAAGAGAAGGAGCTTATTACAGGTAGCACCCTTGCAATGACACCTAATTCAAGCTGACCCCTCCTTGCCCGGTCCAAGTCCATGCATCAGATTGAATTCAAAGCGAGCCCTCCAAAAGAAGCGAAATTGCTGAAACGCCCAAAACTTGCTGCCGCTTTCTTCCCTTGCTATTCAGCCGGCGCCGGCGGAGGCTGCTGCGGTGCGGCGGCGGCGTTGGCCTCGGCGACGGACTTGAGCTTCTGGAGGTTGAGCCTGATGACGGTGTCCGCGAAGAGGCGAGTGTCGTCCTCGGTGTTGCCCTCGGGGACGTCGACGACGTACGACTCGAGCACGACGGTGCAGATCCCGGGGCCCCCGGCGAGCTCGGAGACGGTGGTGACGGAGCGGTAGTTGCGCAGGCGGTGCTCGCCTCCGGTGATGGAGAATCCGAAGACCCTGCCGGCGTCGTCGAGGAGGTCGAGGCGCTCGGTGCTGGTGCTGGCGGGGAGGCCGGAGATGACGCTGACCTCGCGGAGGCGGCCGGGGCGCAGGACCTCGCCGGCGTCGGGGTCGGGGCGGAGCGCGCAGCTGCGGATGAAGTGCTTGTACACTTGGGGGCAGTCGAAGCGGCGGACGATGGCCCACACGGCGGCCGGCGGGGCGTGGATGCGCTGCGCGAGGAGCGAGGAGCATTGGCCCGCGCCCACGGCGTAGCGGTGGTGCGCGTCCACCGTTGGCAGCAGCTGCTCATACTCCGCCGCCGTCAGCCCCAGCCCGGCAGGCACGTCGCCGTCCGCACCCGCGCCAGGTTGCTCCATGGCCGTGAGCTAAAGCTTCCACTCGATTGGATTCGCTGCGGTGATTTGGGGAAGGGGAAGGGGGAGTGAGCTGGAGCGCGAGTTCCCTATATTTAATGCAAGAGCGAGAAGGGCGAGATGGGGAATTGGGATGTGGGCTTTCGAGCTCACCTTGCCCTTTGCCTTGCCTTCACGCCCCCACTCTCTCCTTTTGCGAGCGTAGGTAGATTTCTTCTCCAATTCGACGACCCCTCCACTATGGCATTGCTATTTTTATACTGCAAATTTGATGTATTTTATTTATGCGTTGCTGTTTCTACTTTTGGACTTTGAAGTGTTCTCCTTTTGAGTTGGCTCTGTTCTTTTCTAACTTGGAGCTATTCCATAGTAGGTTTTATTTGTTAATTTAAACTATAAAGAATAGTAGCGAGTTTGTTGGAAACAGCAGTCTTTTGGCGTGAGTGTCGTCATGAGATGGTAAAGATAAGTACAGCTTTGTTGAGATCAGCAATGGTCACCAAATCATGAACTTGTGCCGATAAGCTGGGAAGTTCTCTTAGCGCCAGTTATTTGATCTTTAGGCTTGTCTTTTTCCGGAGTGAGTCATAAACAGGTGTAAAGGAAAGCAAGTGTATCTCTTGAGGATAACGAGCCTCGTTTTGGTATCTATCAATGGATAATGTGAGCAGAACAAGGGAAATAAGCGAGACCTATGTAGGCTGTAACTTTTTGGATGAAATAACTATCATGCATTGTCACATATTGATGTGTAAAGGAGATCAGGCATGCTATCATGGGTGTAAAAAAGGAGAACATGCACGCAGCACGTTCTGATGTGTAAAGATTAATCTTCTAGGTTGTGTAAATGGACGATGTGTGCAAAGTAAAACGAGCAAGGAAAATACACTAGCGATTTTGCTTCAGTAAAAGGTTTTCACGAAAAGAACTACCATGTGTTCCTTAGGTGCAAAAGAGTAGTGTTTTGTTTCAGACTTTCAGTCGGTGAATAACATGTCAGAGATGGAGATAATAGGCAAATCACCGTGTTATCTCGTGAGATAATTACTAAGTTGTTTACAAGAATATTGAGGTACTTTTAGCCACAAAGACTACCAGATTGAGGGCAATGTGCATGACACACACATTTGACTTTGTTATGATCAAAACATGCAACATGTGGAACTACACTTAATTGTGATATAGCCTATGGTAATTACTTGTGTTAGTTATAAGCATCTTTCTTTAAACCGGGTCATTTTCTCTCAAACTGGATATATTACGAATGAATGGTCAAAGGGAAACCATTAAGAATCAATGTTGGATCAATAGTGGGTAGTTGCCATTATGGTCATGAGTGCTCAAAGAAAATGTAGAAATAATGTGTACTACAACCATAAGCTTAGGAGATATGATGTGCTATTTATTTAGAGTGAGATATTTTTCTTTTGTAAAGGATGGGATTATATGTTTCATTGCTGTAGAGTACAATTCTTTCAAGAAGAGAAATTTGAATGGAGAAATAAATAAACTATTATAATTTAGATAATAGGATTATATGTTTCTGTTGTAACGTTGATGCACATATTGCTTGATGTACAATCGTTTTTTTTTTGTGATTTATATACAATCCTATTTGGTTCATGTACTTGGTTCCCCGCATTTGGCTGTCACGCCATAGTCTCTGGCCGCCATGTAGAGAAATTGCAAGTGTCTGATTCGGAGCAAAGATGTGGCAACTAGTATATAGCTTTAGCAATGCATTCTCTCGCCGAATTTGTGGCGTAAAAAAATCAACGCCACAAAATTGTATTAACAGATGAACCTTAAGGGTGGCCACTAACCAAATGTTGCCTAAGTTTATTAGAAAATCAGAAAATTCTTGTCTCACGACTTGAAGTTGTTGGAATGCTTAGGGTCTCTTTGGTAGAGCTTCAACTCATGGACTGGATTATGGGTCAAAACGAGCTTCCGGCTAATTTCAACTTATGCAGTTTATGCAGTCAAATCGTTTGGCAAAACAGACTTATCCTGTCTGTTCGGAAACAAAGTTGTGAGTGTGAGTGTGAAAAGCTGCTATTTCCAGACTTCACCATCCTAGTACAAAAAATGAAAACAATTTCATAGCAGACTTCTACCCATAATCACTTATTCAAACCAGCTCTTTGATACGAACTTGGACCATAATTCAAAGCTAAAGCTGTTGCATAAGCTGTGCCAAAAAGACTCTTATTTGTCATGCGGAAGTTTCTACTCGGTATGCTTTGTGTATGTGCTCACAAGATAGAGGCATTGAAACGGAATAAACGAAAAATAATAATGCGGTGGGTCCGTTTAGATACGTAGGTAAACAAAAAATTCTGAGCAGCACGTACACAAGCGTCACCTTGTAATTTGAAGTGATTAGGTGGCTTTCGGTAAGATTTGCCAGACTTGTTTAATCGAAGCTGGAATTGGAGAATTGCAGGCACGTTAATAAACTAACAAAAAATGATTGTAGTGGTGGTTCGGGTTTGCGTAGCAGCTGGGGCATAGTGGTGTACTGGTGTGGCCCCGGACGAGGCTTGTTTTCACAGAGACGAGCAGGTGGGCCCTCCAATCAGCGCCGCAAATCCGTGGCTAGCTCTGCCTCTGCCTGAAGGGCCAGCGATGGTGGTGGCCGAGCAAATTAACAGGCAGGCCCCGCGACGAGCTGAGATTTGCATCCGCCTTTCGCACTCAAAAACCATAATTTCGCCGCGCTTTTCAGCCAACTTGGCGACGTAAACGCACCCTTTTTATTCGCTTAACCGCACTCGAGAGTGATGTCAAAAGCGGCATCGTTTTTACTGTAGAGAAAACGAGGTTGACGAACAGAACAGCTCAGTGCTACTGCAACAGCTGAGGAAACTCCAGCCCATGTGGTTTGGTCGATCTCTCGATCGCCTTTGTACTGTACTGTATGCTGAGCACAATTACGCGTACTCATACGCGTTGCGTTGAAGTGCGCGCCGATTGGTTGTGCAGGACCACCCGATCCGGATGGACTTTTGCATCTGCAGATGCGAGGGGAGCCGGCGACGATAGCTGCTGTGCCGTGCCTGGTGTCAATTTGTCATCTGAACCGACGGTTCCCCATCTCCGTCGCAGTACACGTACGAGCAGGGTTGAGTTTGCTTCGTCTGCGTGTGGGCCTTACTTGACATGAGCTCTTGCAGGGCCCAACGGCGGACCTAGAGTTTCATTAAAAAAAATGCTATAGAAAAAATTGGACTCATGATCTTAATATATTAGAACTAACTTTGGTTGTTGAACCAGCTAGACTACTCATTCTATAATTTAGGTTAACAAAATGTTTTTTTTTACTAGCGATAACCTATAGTCTTGTGTTCTTTTATTCATGTCGTTCGGACATACCAAGCTAGTTTAGTTTTAGGCCATTCTCCTTGTCCGAAATGACAAGAATTTCAAATTAAAGGAGTATGTGCTAATATTTACTTGGTTCTAAGGCTATCTCCAACCCAGGCCCCATTTGGTGACCCAAATCCAAATTGGGTCAAAAAAACATCAAAACACATCTCCAATGGGCACCCGATTTTGAAATCCCTCAAGGTCGCCACCTACATTTGGAGCATCACTGCGGGCTACCCAAACGACCGAAGCTGGAACCGTACGGAGAAGAAAAGAAAAAACGAGTGCAAAGATGGCACGCCAAGAGAGACCAGCGGCTGCCGAGGCACTTTGTCGGGCATGGACCGACGGTCGAGGAGGGGCCGCGCGGTGGGGGTAGAGGCCACGGAGGGGCCGGTGGCGGAGCGGCGCGCCGGGGAGGAGTCGCGCGGTTGGGGAGGAGGCCGGGCGGCGCACCGGGGAGGAGCCCCCACCGCACCATGGAGGTGTTGTGCTGCCGAGGCGGAGGCCGGGGCGGAGTCGCGCGATGGGGAGCTTCGCCACGGAGGGCGTGTGGCGCGTCGGGGAGATCTTGGTGATGCGAGTTCATGAGCTTGGCGAGGCGAGCTAGTCGACGACGATGTCGACCATGGCGAGGTCGGTGGGGGATTCCGCCATGTAGCTCCACCACCGGCTGAGCTCGCGGCGGCGGCCTTGAAGATGCACTAGGCCCCCTAGTGGGTTTTGGTGATAAATGACAAAGAATTAAAAACTTTAATGTGTTATTGAGTGATTATGCAGGATATCAAATTGATTGTACCCACAATGTGAGAAAGTAAACCCCTCAATTAAAAAATGATCAAAGTACTCAAATGCAAAGGCCTCAAGTTTAGATTTATAGCTTTTTGAGTATAGGTGTGCCAAACTATTAAGAGGGGTGAAACGATCTTACGTGTAGGGAAGAATGTGCTCTAGCTATCTTCAAACAACTTGGAACCAAAACACCAAAATCCAAAGATAAAAAAGCCAACCTATTTCCACCTTTCACCATCTAGGACGAAAGTTCCGTCCTCCGATGAAAGTTACGTCGGTTCCGAAATTTTGGCACGGAAGTGCGGATCGGACGGAAGTTCCGTCCTGGTGTTTCTCCAATTCAAAGCTTCACCCGACGGAAGTTCCGTCGGGGTTGACGTAAGTTTTGCCCGTTCCGGAGAGTTTGGGACGGAAGTCCCAACTCCGACGGAATTTCTGTCCCGACTCCTTTCGCCTTTGACCTAATGGGGTGACGGAAGTTCCGTCAATGCCAATAATTGACCTAGCAACGGCTCTTTGAGAGCCCACACTATATATAGCTTTGACCTACCCCGTGAACAAAGTTGCTTGGTGCTTTTTGAATTCACGGATCTTGCTCAAGCTCTCTCTCTCTCTCACTCTCTTCCATTCCTCTTGAGATCCAATGCCATTTGAGAGAGCTTCCATCTTGATTCCAAGCTTGATAGCATCAACCCAACCTAGAGCATATCTTCCCCTACCAACTAATCTCGTTTTCACTTGTTACTCTTGGAGATTCGTTCTCCTAGATTGGCTAGGTGTCACCTTAGAGCTCCCAAGCTTATGGTGAGCCTTGGAAAGTTTGTGAAGGTTGTGATTCACCTCCGAAAGGAAAAGAATCGAAGGAAGAAGAAGAAAACCGAGTTTGACCTTTATGGTCACTTGGGAGGATTAGGGTTGAAAGAAACCCGGCTCTTTGTGAGCTCCTCAACGGAGACGTAGCAACCTCTTTGTGAGGGGTCCAAACTTCGGTGAAAAATCTCCGTGTCTCTCTTGTTCGTTTTTGTTGTGTGCTTGTTTGTTCTCCTCCCGGGTGAGTTATCACCCGATCTACTTGTGCGTTGTGTGTCTATTGAATTTTTGCGGGTACAACACTCTCAAGGCAAGAAGGAAGTTTTCCATTCAAGTGGAATCGTGAGATTCCCTCTCTTGTGTCAATCCCTAGGCTTTCCTCATCCTACTCGACGGAAGTTCCGTCGGTGGCGAATTTAACCGTTTTGTTCTAAGTGTTGTGATTTTCGGGTTTTTATTTAGATTGCCTATTCATCCCCCCTCTAGGCAACTTTCGAGCCTCCCCGCCTCCCCCCCGTGGTAGGCGCCGAAGGTCGGCGGTGGCCTCCCCGTCGGGCGCCGCTCTGTCCAATTTTTGGTCTCCGTTGGAGACATGGATTTTTGGATGGTGCCCCTTCAACCTCATGGCTATCCATTGATGTCTTTGGGTCCTCGATTTAGGTCCTTTGGGTTGGAGATAGCATAAGTGAAAGTCGCCTAGAGGGGGAGTGAATAGGCGAACCTAAAATTTTCTCGCGAAATAACACTAAGACGAAAACGTCAAATACCGGAACTTCCGGTGCAGGGTGATAAATGCGGAATTAAACCCTACACAATTCTAGTGATTGCAAGAAGGAAAGCACAAGAGGGAGCACAAGAGACACGGAATTTTTCACCGAAGTTCAAGCCCATCAAGGACTCTACGTCTCCGTTGAGAAAATCCACCAAGGACCGGGTTTCTCTCAACCCTATTTCTCCCTCAAGTCACCACCAAGGTTGAGCTTGAGTTTTCCACTATCAAGGTCCCTTCCGGGACGGGCAATACAAACTTCTCGGGCGTCACCACACAAGTTGGGAGCTCACGAGCACGCCTAGCCGTCTAGGAGCTCAAAGCTCCAAGAGTAACAAATCCAAATCACAAGCTTGACGGGAGTGAAGATGCTCAAGAATGGAATCAAGTCTCTCAAACACTTGCTCAAAGTCTCTCACTCGAATCCTAGTTCAAGGATGGAATTTTTTACTTTTGGAGAGGATTTGGAGTGAGTGGAGTGAAGCTCAAGTGTGTGTTGGTTCGGAATGTACAAGAGAGGGTGTGAGAGGGGTGGAGTGTGGCTTATATGCCACAGCTCCAAAAAGAGCCGTTGGCTCTGTCTGAAACCCCGCACCGGAACTTCCGATAGCATATCGGAACTTTCGGGATGGTTCAAATTAGGGTTAGATCTGGATCTTTGGCCCGCACCTGGAACTTCCGGTACTTAGGTTTAGGGTTTGAAAACGGGACCGCACCGGAGCTTCCGGTGTCATATCGGAACTTCCGGTATGGCACTCCGGAGAGCTCAAAGGTCTCGGTAGCCTACCGGAACTTCCGGTACCGAGGACCGGAACTTCCGGTATGGCTTTTCCGGAGAGCTCAAAGGTCTCTGTTAGCCTACCGGAACTTCCGGTACCGGGGACCGGAACTTCCGGTGTGGCTTTTTCGGAGAGCTCGAGCTCTCCGTAAGCCTACCGGAACTTCCGGTACCACGCCGGAGCTTCCGATGGGTCCGGAAAGAATGGATTTGGGATGGATTCTTGAGTTGGTGAGCATCTCTATTCTTTGCCGAATTTGTGATTTGCATCCCTCTTTATAGTACGGCATCCCTATGACTCAAAGCGAAAAAAATAAAAGAGAGGCACAAGCTTTGAGAAGGGGCTTTTCCAAATTCTTCTTTTATTGCATTTTACATTTCTTTTCTCATTTTTGATTGTGCTTGCTACACTTTTATGTTCTTTGGATATTCACTACACACATTCTCATAAAAGCATTAGTCTAAATTTAATTGTATTGATATCAATCATCCAAAATAAAATGAGGGGCCTAGATGCACTTTCAATCTCCCCTTTTTGGTGATTGATGCCAATACAATCAAATTTATAAAAAAAAAAAGATCAAAGAACACAACTTGCAAAGATAAAAGACGAGCTCCCCCTTAATATGTGCATGAAATTGAATTTTAATAGTTGGTCTTTACAATACCAAATGCACATTAGAGATACAAATCATAAGGAGCTCCCCCTTTATCTATGCATCCATAATATGAAACCACCAACAATGCAATATGGCATTTTATCATCACACAAATGCATCTAAAAAGAGAACAACAAATCATCAAGCATACCATAAGGCAAACCACATAGATAGATAATTAAAACCAAGTCTAAACTTATTACAAGCATCCAATGTTCAACCAAACCACTTGTCCATCATGATCACATAGTTCATTACATCATAAAAACAAAGATAAAGATAAATAGAAATTTCTTCTCCCCTTTGGCAACACATCACCAAAAAGAGAAAAAAGAACTAGAACGCCCAAGGAAGGATCACTCGTCATCATTGTCGTAGACTTACCTTCCGGGTATACATTGATCGGAAGAATGATTCGTCAAGGATATGGTGGCATATTGAAGACATAAGACCGGTATAGGATTCCGGAAGGTTCCATAAGACCGGTATGGAAACAGAGGCGGACAACAAGACTGAATTAATCCCCAAGGAAAGTACAAGACCGACCGAGTAGGATTCCGAATTGATAAGGAAGCTGAAAGTCGCCTAGAGGGGGGTGAATAGGCGATAATCCCGAAAATCACTTAATTTAACAAATTAAATACGCAGGAAAGATTTGTCCGACTCAATGTCCGACTATAGTAGGATAAGTCCGACTATGGACTAATATCCGACTAGAGTAGGACAAGTCCGACTCCCTCGTGTGGAAAGGGGATCGGGAGTCAAGATGGACAAATCCGCGGAATTTAAACAACAAGCAAGCAGCTAGTAACACTAGAAAGCTAGAGCAACAAGAAGACAAACAAGCAAGCCACCTATGCAAGTTAATCTAGGAATTTAAGCAAGAACACCCTAGAGCTATAGCACATCAATTTGCAAGAAATAAAAGGGAAGACAAGAAGACACACGATTTTTCACCGAAGTTCGGCTCCACCAAGAAGCCTACGTCTCCGTTGAGGAGTCCACCAAGGACCGGGTTGCTCTCAACCCTAAACCTCGTCAAGCCGCCACAAAGGCCGGCTTAAAATCCACTAAATCAAAGCTCCACGAAAGGAGAGGCAATACAAACGATCCGAGTCTCAACCACAAGCTTGGGAGCTCGCCGGGTAACGCCTAACCGTCTAGGGGATGAATCCCCAAGAGTAACAAACACAACAAGTACCGGCGATGGGAAAGAATCAAGTGCTCTTGAGATGGTGATGGAGCTCAACGATTTTCTCCTCAATCTTCTCACAAATCCACCAAGGATTGGAGTGGGGAATCAAACTTGAAGAAGAGGAGTGCTTGAGTGAGTTTGGGAGTATTTTTGAGAGTGTGGGAGGTGCCAACCGGCCAAAAGTGGACGAGGTCCACTTTTATAGCCGGGGCACCCAAAAAGCCGTTGGCTCGGATCCGACTCGGACAAAATCCGAGTGAGTCGGACAAAGTCCACTTTTGGCCGGTTGGCACCTCCCACACTCTCCTAGGGTTTCGAAAAGAGGTTTTGGCTCTGGAGTCCGAGTCTTAAATCCGACAGAGTCGGATTTATCCGAGTAAATTGGGGAGTCGGACAATGTCCGACCGAGTCGGACGATCCGACTCCTAGGGTTTCAAAACAGTGGCAACGTTCGGAGTCCGACCCAAATATCCGACCGAGTCGGATATATCCGACTCTATAGGTACTTTTCTTGGCCACTTCTCCGGAGTCCGAGTCAAAAATCCGAGTGAGTCGGACTTATCCGACTCCGCAGGCGATTTTGTATTTGGATGATGATTTGACCACTTTCATTTTTCACTCCTCACACTTATGTGTCCCTCTTGATAGTACGGTGTTTCCTATACTCAAGACATAAATAAAAAGCTTCATAGCTTGATCTTGAGCATGAGTGATCCATTTTTCAAATCTTGCACGTATGAGTGAGTATGGCCACTTCCTTTTTGTGTTTCTTTTCTCTCTATTGAATTTTAGATATGCACTGCGCACAAGCTCATTTAGAATATTAGTCCTTTTTAATTGTATTGACGTCAATCACTCAAAACCATAATTAGGGGCCTAGATACACTTTCAATCTCCCCTTTTTGGTGATTGATGACAATACAACTAAAATTCACAATTGAGTATAAAAAGAGCTGGAACAAGAGAGCAAGTGGAAGAGAGCTCCCCCTAAATGTGTGCATGAGTTGAATTCAATTTTGGTCATTTTAAAACCAAAAGCACATATTTGAGAGAGAAACAAGAGAGCTCCCCTATTTCCATGCATTTTATTCACAAGGCAAATAATAAGAAAGGACAACAACAATGCATATGACATGTGAATCACACAAATGCAACTAGAAACTACACAAATAACATTACACCATCCATCATCCATAGAGCATAGTTTATCACATAAATAATTAAGACGAGTTATTACAAATAGAAAGCACACCACATAGTTCACCACGATTACAACTCAAACAAAGCAACATGTCCATAAGTAAAACAAGATACAAGAGCAACTCTCACTTGCTCTTCTCACAAAAGAAACTGAATAAAAACGGGAATTTTACTTCTCCCCTTTGGCATCAAAACACCAAAAAGGAGGAGAGGGAGCCTACTCATCATCGCCCCAATCCTCGTCATCGTCGTCATCCTCATCTTCTTCTTCTTCCACAGCAGGGCCCTTGCCTTTGGGATCCTCGGCCTCATCCTCTTCTTCTTCTTCTTCTTCTTCTTCTTCCTCGAAGCTGCTGCCACGGGCTCATCCTCCTCATAGTGAAACCGAGTGTGTGTGGAGGTACCGGTGCTAGGGCCGGTAGGAGCGGTGGTGAAACCCGAACTCGAAGAGAAAGGTGGAGGAGGTGGGAAGTACCCAAAGTAGAGAGACTCCTCCGGAGTGAAGGAATCCCAAGGATACTCAATCGGAGGAGGAGCAGGTGCTGGCTCGGGAGAGGGAACTCTAGGAGTAGTGATCCGGAGATGATCAAGAATAATCCTCTCGCCTTGCCTTTATCACATCATGATCCCGCTTGAGGCTGTCCATCTTGGCATCCATCCTCTAGCACATGCTGAAAATGCCCTTGAGCATCTTGAAGAGAGCACTCTTGCTCTTTGTGCTAGGACCACGACCACGGGCTCTATCCGGACGAGGAGCCGTGCTAGAGCTAGGAGCCGTAGAACGGGTCCGAGCAGGAGCAGCCGGAGCAACCGGAGGAGCCGGAGGAGCACCATAGGATGGGGTCTTAGGAGCATTGTGTGGCATCCTAGGCTGAAGAGGGGTGTGCTTGCAGTCCTTGTGAAAAGTCTTCTTTGTGATCCTCTCAATCATGCACATCACAAATGGTGCATACACGCAAGCACGCCTCGCATCCACCGAGCCGTGCCACATCTCACCGAAGATGAAGTCCCAAACATTGAACTTGTGCTGAGTGGGCAGGACATGGAAGAGGTCCTTAGCATAAGAGGCCACATGATCTGCATTGCCACCTCTAGGAGAGAGAGTGAGGCGAAGCATCCCGTGCAAGACCACGTAGAGCGGCTTAAGACCTGCAGCGAAGGGAGGTTTGCAAGTGTCCTCATCCACATACATGTACCTCATGAGCTCGGGGTTTAGAGAGTCCGAGTCATGCAAGCAAAGATTCCTGGTCATTGTGTCCCTCGGTCCAAGGATATTTGCAAACCTGGAGAAGGTGCAAGAGAACTTCTCTCCATCGGTCATCCACCACATCCTTCCCGCATTCTTGTCAAAGTACACAGTGGAGTAGAACCGACATACTATTTCCTGGTTCCGATCATACTTGAAACCCATGATCTCCTTTATCCCGTGAAACTCGCACATGGCAATAACTTCATCAAACAAGGCTGTGCGCCGGCTTGCCATGTAGTCCCAATCAATATACTGCATGGGTACTGTGGGCTTGACCTTGCTCCTATAAGCACACATGTACCGGTCCGAGTGAAAATGAGACCAAAAACGGTTGTCCAGACGACTCACGCTCCATATCAAACCAATTTACTTCCCTTGCCTCGGTTGCCGCCGACTCAACCCCCTTGACATAATTGATCATGACTCGGTCAAGTCCGGGATGGACCACCACATCCCTCATCTCCCTACGGATCTCGGTGGGTTCCTCTTCTTCCCTTGGTTCAACAATGGGAAGGCTAATGGTTCTACTCCTCTTCTTTCCGGCAATCTTTGCCCTCTTTTCCGGGTTGGGGTTGGTAGAGGAACGACCCATGCCGACAAAAGATAGACAAGGAATGGTATGAGATGAATAGCATAGATAGTTGAGTTGAGATAGAAATAATGCACAATTTCAAACTTTAGTAAGAATTCTGTTGGAGTCGGACATTGTCCGATCGGGTCGGATAAATCCGACTAGTCGAGAGAGTCGGATATACCCGACTCACTCGGACATTGTCCGACTCGCAACAGGATTTTTACTAAAATCGCTATTCCGCATAGATCTACCGCACATTCCTAGCCATATTGCGTCTATAGCATCTATAGCATCATAGGAATAACTTCTATGCAACATCTAGGCAGGGGAAACACTAGAACTCCTAAACCATGGAAGTTGACTTCAAACCCTAGGTGAAAAGATGAGATTAGAGGAAAAACCTTGAAGCCAATGGAGGTATCGGATAAATTCCGAGTAGGAGGAGCCTTTCCCCCACAAATTTCTCCAAAACGCCGGTGGAGAAGGGAGATCGCCGGAGGGGAGCCTTGAGCCGCCGTTTGGTGAGGAGAGAGAAAGATTGTGTTTGAATGAGGGAGTTAGGGTGAAGGGGTAAGTTAGATTCGGGCTTATAGGGTAAAAATCCCGTGGAGTCGGATAAGTCCGACTCCTCGGGACGATCGGATAAATCCGATCGGGTCGGACAAAGTCCGACTCTACGAATTTTTGTCGGCTTGCTCCAAGAGCAGAAAGATCCTTCACCGCTTTTCTCTCTTGATCTCAATTAAACTCGGGGACATGTGCTAAAACTTCATTGGATGTAGTCGACTACAATCAATCACTACAACAATGATTACATCCAAATCCGCATGATCCAAAGATCAAGAACCAAATAATTTCGAAAAACAAAACATACAAGATTTTTCAAGAATTTTATTTTTCAAAAACAATTACTCTAATTCACAAGCAAATATGCAAGCTTTCAAGCCACATTACTAGAGTCAAGGATATTTAGTTCACTCCTTAAATAACAAAAACGGCTTTCATCTAGTGGCTTGGTGAAAATATCGGCTAATTGTTCATCGGTTCTCACATGACTCACTTCAATATCCCCTTTGATAGAATGATCTCTCAAGAAGTGATGTCTAATGTCTATATGTTTTGTGCGCGAATGCTCAACGGGGTTGTAAGCTAGCTTTATGGCACTCTCATTGTCACATAGGAGTGGAATACGGTTCAACTTGTAACCATAGTCCCTTAGAGTTTGTCGCATCCATAATAGTTGTGCACAACAACTACCGGCTACCACATACTCCGCTTCGGCTGTGGAAAGGGCAACGGAGTTTTGTTTCTTGGATGACCATGACACTAGAGACCTACCCAAGAATTGGCAAGTCCCGGAGGTACTCTTCCTATCCACTTTGTCCCCGGCATAATCCGCGTCGGAATAGCCTATATGGTTGAACTTTGATCCCTTGGGGTACCATAGTCCTAGGTTGGGTGTGTGCACCAAATATCTCAAGATTCTTTTAACGACCACCATGTGGCACTCCATAGGAGCGGCTTGAAAACGTGCACACATACACACACTAAGCATGATATCGGGCCTAGATGCACAAAGATAAAGCAAAGAACCGATCATAGAGCGAAAAACCTTTTGATCAACCGGCTTGTCTTTCTTGGTGAGGTCGAGATGGCCGTTTGTAGCCATGGGCGTCTTGGCGGGCTTTGCCTTGTCCATGTCAAACTTTTTCAATATATCTTGAGTGTACTTGGCTTGACATAGGAAGGTTCCCTCCTTGAGTTGCCGTTGATATTTCTTACGTCACGAATAAATCCGCAAGCGCACGGAATACCGTTGTAGCACTTCACCCGGGAGTATTCCAAGGTATCGTATTTATATCCGCAGGGAACGAGTATTTCTGCAACAAGGTTAGTTTACCCAAGGACAACCAAGACAACGTAGCAAAATAGGGTCGAGAGGGTGACTCTTATCTATTTATCCTTTAAAGGTAGACGAACGCAAGCTAGACTTGTTTACTTCGGGCACCGTCTTAGGCTTGGTCTCGCCAAGCCACTCCGGTCTCACGAAAGCTCTACTATGTACCCGAACGTGGAGGGTTCCTTTGGATGACAGGGCTGTCACTTCCTGCCACCTACCTCTACAAACCGTGGGGCACACAGCAAACAAAGGCGATCTCCAGCCCTAGACACCACGTCTATGCTATTGACCACTACTCTAGCCTCGGCCTAGAACCGAGTTCGGAAAGCTAGAGTACTTCTTGCGAAGCGATGATCCCGTAAACAAGTATAACAAGAATTACGTCTAACACAAAGATATGTCACGATAGATAAGTAGATCACCACGTATAAATCACCAAAAAGAGTGTTTACACGCCAAGGTAAAAGAAAAGGAAATACTACTCCACTTTACAAAAGGGAGGAACACTCCTTCCTCTTCCTTGCCCTCTCTCCTATTCTACTAAAATACAAGAGGCCCTTGGCCTAAGGATGAGAGTTTTGTCTTGTATCTTGATGTTGGTGGTGTCTTGAGAGAGGGGGTGTAGCCCTTTATTTATAGCCTTGGAAGGTCGGCAACTTGGAGGCGGTTCCAGTACGTCGGTGGCATTAATTGCAGGTGGAACCGACCTCCGGACGTCGGTGACAAACCGCCGGAGAAAGATGGGCCAGGGAGGCCCACTGTCGGCTCGGCCGAACCCACTAGGGTGGTTCGGCCGAACCGGCCCGGACTCCCCGGGCTTGATTCTTCTCTCGGTGCCTTCCCCCGGCTGTGTACTGGCCCAATCCACTTGCTTGGTTTGATGTTGAGGCTCTGTTTTGTAGTTTTGGGCTTTTGGACTATATTCTTTAGTCCGGAGAAAATCCGTCGATTGCAAAGTCCATGTTTCGTGCATGTTTTCCCTCGTTTTCATATGAATTGCACTCGCATTCATAATTTCACCAAGACTAGTGGAATTTGTTAGAAATAATCCCTATGTCTATTCTTGGTGATGGTGTTTGATTCAAAAAGATACAACATGTTGACGGTAAAATTGGACCATAAGGACCGTCAACAAGACCCCCACACTTAGCTCTTTGCTCGTCCTCGAGTAAAGGTGGGAGCGTAAGTTGAGAGATCTCTCCCCTTAGAGACCCGCACACATGTTATTACAAGCCACACCGTTTTACTTGTGAACATGACGGTGGCTAACATGCATTCTTGGATGATTGATAAGTGGAACGAGCTCATGACTCAAGTCACTATACTTTTGCTCACTAAGCACCTTGGGTTTTTGAAAGTTTTGAAAATAAACAACATGACTCCCGCTCCTCTTCGATTCTCTTGAATCGCTCAAAAAGTGTTTTCCTCACCAAGGCATTGTGTTGCCTCTCTTTTTCCTACTTCTTAGGCTTGTATGTGGAGCTCGGTAGGGAATGAGAGAGGCATACTTGTATCACAAATATTGCTAAGCCGAAAGAAAGGATCCATGGAGAAGCCAAGTCATGTAACCTTGATCAAGAAGTGCGTGTGTGTATGGATATGAAAAAGTGACAACTCCTATTGCAATTGACCTCTCTTTATTTTGCATTTTCGAGACATGGCTATCTTTTTATTTTCTTTCTTTTCTTTTCTTGCTCTATGCTTGAGCATCTCTTTTCTTCTCTCTTTTTCATTGCTCATCTTTGTGAGCTTTCTTTTCATTGCTCATCCGTGTGAGCTTTTCTTTTTTTTTTTTTTTTACATAGCCATGTCTCGTTTATGCGTGATTGAGAGAGAGAGAGGTAAAAAGAGGTGCAAACGAGAAGTGTCTTTATTTTGGTGGGGTGCTAGCTCCCGGTGTAGGAGTTTAGCCCTTTTTTTTTTTTTTTTTTTTTTTTTTTTTGGTGGAGTGTACGTGATCTTGATCAAGAGAGCATGACAAGTTTCTCTCTAGGGTCACTCGATTTTGGTAAAGCTCATTGCAATCACAAGCAGCATATGTATGTAAGTTTTGCAAGGTATGATCATCATATGGCATTGGTAGGCATTTTTGTATCAAGAGAGGAGCATGAAGCCATGGTATTTTTGTTTTGTGAAATAAAATTCCCAAGGACTCGGTAAGCTAAGCATAAGATCATTTCGTCGAGCCATATCACACTTGCCAATAATCTAGAGAAACATGGGTCCTATGGATTTGATTATTTGTTCACAGGCAAGTGGTGATGAAGCGAGTAATAAAAAGTGTGCAAGATCATCATGAGAGCATTAGGGAGAGACTTGGGAAAAGGTATTCAAAAGAAATCTTCCCAAGTTTTAGTTGGTCAAGTTTTAGTAATTGTTTTTCGCGTCTCGTAATGAACTTGACAAATAAAGTAGGCGAAAAGGAAGTGTGGGAAACAAACTCAAGTGCCACGAGGAAGCAGGGCTGAGTGGGACCCACCAGGGTTCGGCCGAACCACCCTTGTGGGTTCGGCCGAACCGGCCCGGGCCCCACCGGTGCTCTGTTTCGCAGGTTGTGTTTGTGTTGTTTTCCTCGTGATGTTTCCGCGCGCTACGCGTGTGTTTGTCTTTGCTTTCCGCGATGTCCCCCCACACTTGCCTTTTTGCCTGTTTTCTTCAAAATAGACAAAGATATTTCGAAACAAAACTTGCTCTACCGGTAAGGGAAGACCGGGGAGCACTAATATGATTAAAAATTTAAAAGAGCAGGCGCATTACAATCTTGAGGAATTGAAAAAATGATAAAAATGTGCTCACGGGAAATGATGAACGCGGGAAGGTTCATTTTAAACGTCGTATTCGTCCTCCTTCCCCGCGTCCTTGAAGAGACGCTTGATCTTGGAGTTGGTGCTGCGGCGATGGCTCGCCCGGGCATCCTTCAAGTCTTCAATAGCGTCTTTGATCTCCGCGACATTATCACGTAGGCGTTCATGGGCTTCGCGGAGATCAACGTGTTTAGCGAGGAGGATTTGGTAGGGGCTTTTTTTTTAGGAGTTTTCTCCTCCTCGCTTTCATACATTCCCCCGCCCTCTTGATGGGAGAGGGAGAGAGACGCCTCCTTATCCTCTTAGGAGGAGTGTCGCCCACGGATTCGCGGCGTCTCTCTTTTCCGCCGAGGTAAGCGGCGGGATGAGCTGCTTTCCGCCACCGCGGATTCCCTTGATCTTGAACCTCTCGCCGGGCTTCTTGATGGGGCTAGGCAGGTTGCGCCCTCATATTGATGGTGCACCACCTGCCCGCTCTTGGTAGCGAGGGTGCCGACGTACTTCTCTCCGGGAAGGAGAGCGTTGTCGGCGGCGTCGGCGCTCTTCTTCTTGGGGGTAGATTTCCCCTTCTTTTGAGCGAGGTGCCACAGCAGCGGGAGAGCTCTTGGAGGGTGTTCTTGCTGCTGTGGGTGGAGGTTCAATAGCGAGCGGTAGATCATGGATCATCAAGGCTTGCTCGCCGGGAATGGAGACATGATCAAGGATGTCTTCGAGGCCGACTTGGCGGCAAAGCTCGCCGGTGGTGACGGAGACGTCGAGGCTTGGGATGCTGCTGTCCATGGTGCTGGGCAAAAGCTTTTTTTTTGTGCGAAATGGACAAGGTGGAAGAAAGGTGCAAGGGAAAATGAAAGAAAACACCTTCATTTATAGATAAAAGCATGGAAAGAATTAATTTGATTTTTCCCGCAGCATGGAAGGCACTAAGCAGGGAGATTTGATCTTGTGACCGTTGGAGACAAAAGATGAAAGAAAAAAGTGACCGTTTGGGGTTCAGATCGGTTCGGCCGAACCAGCAAGGGGGTTCGGCCGAACCGTAGTGGGCCCCTCCGGTCCCCTTCTTTTCTCGGTTGATTGCTTGCTAAAATTATTTCAGTGGAAAGAGCTACTACGGGATATAGATAAGAAAGAGCTATCATGAGAGAAAATTTAAATTAATCAAGTGCATGACATCAAATTCTTTATCTTTATCTGGCTCGAAATAAATTTTAAGGCGCTGACCATTTACCTTAAATATTTTACCTTCGTCGTCTTGAAGTGTGATTGCTCCATGTGACGAGGTGTCAATAACCGTGTATGGTCCGTCCCATTTACTTCTTAATTTTCCATGCCCGAAGAGTTTCACCCGTGAATTGAATAGCAAGACCTTATCTCCAACCTTAAATACCTTTATCTTTATCTTTTTGTCGTGCCACCTTTTTGTCCTTTCTTTGTATATAGCTGAGTTGTGGTAAGCTTTGTCTCTCCATTCTTCTAACTCAGCTATCTCCATTTTTCTTTTGCGTCCGGCACCATTAAAGTCCATGTTCCATTTCCGGATGGCCCAATACGCTCGGTGTTCCATCTCGACGGGTAAATGACATGTTTTCCCGTACACGAGCTGGTATGGGGACATGCCTATGGGTGTCTTGTATGCTGTACGGTATGCCCATAGTGCATCGGGTAGCTTGTCCTTCCATCCCTTCCCCATTTCTCGTTACGGTCTTTTGCAGGATCCGCTTGATTTGCTTGTTTGAGGTCTCGGCCTGCCCACCGGTTTGAGGGTGGTATGGAGTAGCGATATTATGCCTTGATCCAAGTTCTCTTAGGAAGCTTCGGAAGGTCTTATCAATGAAGTGAGACCCTCCGTCGCTTATCACTAGCTTCGGTGTTCCAAACCTTGGGAAGATAATTTCGTGGAACATCCGGCGAGCATGCTTGGCATTTGCGGCCCCGCAAGGCATTGCTTCCACCCACTTAGACACGTAGTCTACCGCCACCAAGATGTATTCGCAGTCATGTGACTTGGTGAACGGTCCCATGAAGTCAATGCCCCATACGTCGAAGAGCTCGACTTGTAAATTGTAGTTGAGGGGCATTGCATCTCTTGCCGTGATGCCTCCAACTTTTTGACATTCCGGGCATCGCTCGACAAATTCCTTTGTGTCTTCGTACATGGCTGGCCAAAAGAAGCCACTTTGCCATATCTTGGCCTCGTGTACGAAACACGCCGTAGTGTCCCCCGTATGGCGATGCATGGCACTTCTCAATGATTCGTGTGCTCTCGGTATGGGCACACATCGCCTTAGCAATCCATCGGCGCAGATACACGGTAAAGGAAGGGCTCTTCCCATAAGTGACGGTGACTCTCATAGATGAGTCGTTTCTTGCTCTTTCCAGGTGGTACGTACCCCGTTGCCATGAAGTTCACAATGTCGGCGTACCATGGATGTGAGTCCCTCACTAGGAGCAGCATGTCATCGCGTAGGAAATCATTGATGGGTAATTCCTGCAGGTTAGTGAATTGTATACGCGACAAATGATCTCGCCACGGAATTTTCTACTCCTTTCTTATCACGGATTTCTACATCAAACTCTTGGAGTAGAAGAACCCATCGTATCAAACGAGGTTTAGCATCCTTCTTATTGAGCAAAAACTTTAAAGCAAGCATGATCGGTGTAAACAATGACTTTTGCTCCACTCAAGTAGGATCTAAACTTATCAAAAGCAAAAACAACAGCAAGGAGCTCTTTTTCAGTGGTAGTGTAATTTAACCGAGCTCCAGCCAAGGTTTTGCTTGCATAGGAGATTGCATGATTCTTTTTATCTCTAGTTTGGCCAAGAACAGCTCCCACAAAGCAAAATCACTAGCATCACACATTATCTCAAAAGGCAGCGTCCAATCAGGGGGTTGGATAATTGGCGCCGAGATGAGTCCATTCTTAAGGGTAGTGAAAGCAGTCATGCATTCATCAAGTAAACTCAAAGGGTACATCCTTCGCAAGCGGATTTGTAAGGGGTCTAGCAATTTGAGAGAAATCTTTGATAAACCGACGATAGAACCCCGCATGTCCCGTAAAGCTGCGAATGCCCCTAACATTCACAGGAGGTGGAAGCTTTTCTATAACTTCTAATTTAGCTTTGTCCACCTCTATCCCCCTTTCGGAAATCAAATGCCCCGTAACTATGCCTTCTCTAACCACGAAATGGCATTTCTCCCAATTGAGCACTAAATCATTTCCTTGACAACGTTGCAAGACTTTGTCTAAATTTTCTAAACAATGATCGAAGGTTTTTCCATAAACAGAGAAATCATCCATGAATACTTCCATAATCTCTTCGATCATGTCGAAAAGATAGACATCATGCAACGTTGAAAAGAAGCAGTGCATTGCAAAGCCCAAAAGACATTCGTCGATAGGCGTAAGTTCCATAGGGGCATGTGAAAGTGGTTTTACTTTGATCGTCGGGATGGATGGGGATTTGATGATATCCTGAATACCCATCAAGGAAACAAAAGAAAGAATTATTTGCCAGCTGCTCCAACATCTCATCGATGAAGGGCAGCGGAAAATGATCCTTCTTTGTAGCCTTGTTAAGTTTTCGGTAATCTATGCACATCCTCCATCCCGTGACGGTGCGTTGAGGGATCAACTCATTTTTGTCATTATGGACGACCGTCATTCCTCCTTTCTTGGGTACAACCTGCACCGGACTCACCCACTCGCTGTGTGGAACAGGATAGATAATGCCAAGCATGTAAAAGTTTTAAGACCTCCTTTTTAACGACCTCCCGCATCGCATTGTTCAACCTCCTTTGAGGTTCCCTAGATGGTGTACTATCGGGGTCTATGGGAATGCGATGGGTGCAAAGAGCAGTGGCTGATTCCCTTGAGGTCTCCAAGCGAGTACCCAAAAACGGAGTGATGTTTTTCTAGCACGGCTAAGAGTTTTGCAGCTTCCTCCTCCGAAAGCTTGTCACTTATGATGACAGGGGTTTCGGGATTTTCGTGAAGAAAAACGTAGCGCAAGCCTCGGTGGAAGAGTTTTGAGCTCTACGGGAGGTGGCGTAGGTGTAAAAGTTTCGGGCAGCTCAAAAGTTTCCGCCGAATCATCCTCTTCTAAAATGAAATCAAGAGCATCTTCATCCAAGGATGATTCGGGGTTTTCATGAGGAAAAATTGCCATAACCTCCTCCATGCATTCTTCTTCCACAAGCGGCTCCTCGGCAAAAGAGTTTTGTGCATGAATGATAGGAAGAGAAAAAGTTTTCTTGCCGAGGGTGAAGTCTAAGGTTCCTGAAGGTGATATCCCTAAGAAAAGCTTTTCTATGGGATGACCGACCAAAACATCGAAATCCAGGATTCCGAAAACGTGAAAGTCCAAGGAAACCTCTCGCTTCATTACGCTTAATGCAAACATCTCTAATGATCCCCAAACTCTCAAAAATTGCCCCGGTGGGGCTTTAAAGAGTTTGTCGAAGGTGCCCATGTCTCGTTTCCAAATAAAGTTGAAGCAAAAGATTCGGACATGATGTTGGCACCTACTAGAGGATTATAGAGAACATCTACCATTACTCCCCGAATTGAGCCACGAATGGTTGATCTAGGATGATCAAGTCGAAGAACTTCCGAAGAAAGTTCGTTTTCCATCAACCATTCATCGCTCATAATTGCCGTCAACTTCCGAACAGCTTTTAAGAGAAGAGATTTTTCAATAGGTTCGGGGTTGGTGCAGGGAGTGCTCGGTTTCTTTTGATAGGAGTAGTTCAAGGTGTTTCCAAAATCTTCAAAAATTTCTTCCTTGAACTCAAATGGGAAATCAAGAGGTTCATCTTCCTCTATCATTGTTCTTGTGTTAGATGAGGACTCGAGTGCTAGGTGCTCCATCATGGGCACCAAGTGTTGTGTCTCTTGCACAACGAGTTCGTCATCTTCTCGACTCCGCTCTACGAGTAAGTCAGCGGAAAAAGCTGTGTTTTCCACAATTCGATCCAAAAGTTCGTGTGCTTCCACTATGGTCTTATGAGAAAAAGATCCACCCGCGGCCGTGTCAAGATAAAGTGCGGTATCGTTGCTCAATCCCGAATAAAAGTGTTGTAATAAAACGGGTTCGGGAGCAATAATCTCGGTCCGGAGTCCGTTAGAGAACAGAACCGAATCCATGACGCACTTAAGGTTTCCTTTTCTTCTTGTCGAAAGCCTATTATTTCCGCTCGTAGAGAAGTGATACGAGATACGGGGAAGAATGCTAGACAAAATTTGTCTCGCAATTCTTTCCAATCACCGTTCACTCTCTTAGCGGTGTAAGTGTACCATTGCTTCGCCTTCTCATTGAGAGAGAAGGGAAACAACTTCCACTTCAATGTTTCTTGTGTCATGCCATGGATCAATCGGCATGAACACAAATGTTCAAACTCTCGCAAGTGTTCATAAGGATTTTCATGTTTAAAACCCGAAAAGGATAAACCTCTAATCATCGAAATGTAATCGGGGAGAACTCATAGCCAGGTGAAGAAATAGGTTGTGATGATGATGGTGGCTCTAAGAGTTCACCCCGTGGAGTGGAGAAAGATTGGATGGTTGGGTGTGACTCCATGATATGTTTTTGTGAAATTTTGAATGTAAGGAAAAAAATAAAAACAGAACGGTAAGTAAGATAGATTACGAGGGCAAACCCGATTCGTTACAAAGATAACAACCGCTCCCAGCAACGGCGCCGAAATGCTTGTTGGTATTTCTTACGTCACGAATAAATCCGCAAGCGCACGGAATACCGTTGTAGCACTTCACCCGGGAGTATTCCAAGGTATCGTATTTATATCCGCAGGGAACAGAGTATTTCTGCAACAAGGTTAGTTTACCCAAGGACAACCAAGACAACGTAGCAAAATAGGGTCGAGAGGGTGACTCTTATCTATTTATCCTTTAAAGGTAGACGAACGCAAGCTAGACTTGTTTACTTCGGGCACCGTCTTAGGCTTGGTCCGCCAAGCCACTCCGGTCTACGAAAGCTCTACTATGTACCCGAACGTGGAGGGTTCCTTTGGATGACAGGGCTGTCACTTCCTGCCACCTACCTCTACAAACCGTGGGGCACACAGCAAACAAAGGCGATCTCCAGCCTAGACACCACGTCTATGCTATTGACCACTACTCTAGCCTCGGCCTAGAACCGAGTTCGTAAAGCTAGAGTACTTCTTGCGAAGCGATGATCCCGTAAACAAGTATAACAAGAATTACGTCTAACACAAAGATATGTCACGATAGATAAGTAGATCACCACGTATAAATCACCAAAAAGAGTGTTTACACGCCAAGGTAAAAGAAAAGGAAATACTACTCCACTTTACAAAAGGGAGGAACACTCCTTCCTCTTCCTTGCCCTCTCTCCTATTCTACTAAAATACAAGAGGCCCTTGGCCTAAGGATGAGAGTTTTGTCTTGTATCTTGATGTTGGTGGTGTCTTGAGAGAGGGGGTGTAGCCCTTTATTTATAGCCTTGGAAGGTCGGCAACTTGGAGGCGGTTCCGGACGTCGGTGGCATTAATTGCGGGTGGAACCGACCTCCGGACGTCGGTGACAAACCGCCGGAGAAAGATGGGCCAGGGAGGCCCACCGTCGGTTCGGCCGAACCCACTAGGGTGGTTCGGCCGAACCGGCTCGGACTCCCCGGGCTTGATTCTTCTCTCGGTGCCTTCCCCGGTCGTGTACTCGGCCCAATCCACTTGCTTGGTTTGATGTTGAGGCTCTGTTTTGTGGTTTTGGGCTTTTAGACTATATTCTTTAGTCCTGGGAAAATCCGTCGATTGCAAAGTCCATGTTTCGTGCATGTTTTCCCCTCGTTTTCATATGAATTGCACCTGCATTCATAATTTCACCAAGACTAGTGGAATTTGTTAGAAATAATCCCTATGTCTATTCTTGGTGATGGTGTTTGATTCAAAAAGATGCAACATGTTGACGGTAAAATTGGACCATAAGGACCGTCAACGGTTGCTTGACTTGAAATCCTAGAAAGAATGTCAACTCTCCCATCATAGACATCTCGAACCTCTTTGTCATTATCTTACTAAAATCATCACAAAACGTTTGATTAGTAGAGCCAAATATTATGTCATCGACATAAATTTGGCACACAAATATATCATGATCAAAATGCATCGGCCTTGCCCATTTCAAAATCCTTTTTCGGAAGGAAATCCCTAAGGCATTCATACCATGCTCTTGATGCTTGTTTAAGCCCGTAGAGCGCCTTATGGAGCTTGTACACGTGGTTAGGATACTTGGGGTCTTCAAAGCCCGGTGGTTGCTCCACGTACACTTCTTCCTTGATTGGTCCGTTGAGGAAAGCACTCTTCACGTCCATTTGATACAACTTGAAGTTGTGGTGAGTGGCAAAGGCAAGTAGTATTCTTATTGATTCAAGCCTTGCCACGGGGTCATAGGTTTCATCAAAATCCAATCCTTCTACTTGTGAATATCCTTTTGCCACCAATCTTGCTTTGTTCCTTGTTATAACACCGTCTTCATTTTGCTTATTGCGGAACACCCACTTGGTGCCCACAACATTCTTGCCTCTTGGTTTTTCTTCTAATGTCCAAACTTTATTTCTTGTGAAGTTGTTCAATTCCTCTTGCATGGCCATCACCCAATCCGAGTCCTCGAGTGTTTCTTCTACTCTAAATGGCTCCAAAGAAGAGACAAAAGAGTAATGTTCACAAAAATTACAAACACGAGAACGAGTGATTACCCCTTTTTCTATGTCACCAAGAATTTGTTCCACGGGGTGATCACGTTGCACACTTTGATGCACTCTTGGGTGTGGTGGATGTGAGCTTGTTTGGCCGCCGTCTTGTTCAACCTCTTGATCATGCGATGTCGGTTCATCATCTTATCCTTGAGCATGATCTTCATTGCCAACCTCTTGATCTTGATCAGCTTGATCATTATTTGTGCATGGTTGGTCTTGACTTGAGGGAGGAGGTTGATCTTGATCATTTTGCGGTTCTCGCGGTCTCACATCACCAAGTGCCATTCTCTTGATTGCTTGCCTAGGAGCCTCAACATCTCGCATTGTTAATAACAACTTGCTCCCCTTGAGAGCCGTTAGATTCGTCAAACGTCACGTCCCGTGAGACTTCAACACAACCGGTGGTTTTGTTAAAGACACGATAGGCGTGACAATTTGAACCATACCCAAGCAAGAAACCTTCATCAACTTTAGGGGAGAACTTTGAAGTCTTGGGTTTCTTGTTGAGCATGAAGCATTTGATCCCAAAAACTCGAAAGTACGAGATGTTAGGCTTCTTACCGGTTAGTAGCTCATATGGCGTTTTCCTCAAGAGTCGATGAAGATATAATCGGTTTGAGGCATGACATGCGGTGTTGATTGCTTCGGCCCAAAAACGATCGGAGGTCTTGTACTCATCAAGCATGGTTCTTGCCATCTCTATAAGAGTGCGGTTCTTTCTTTCGGCCACCCCATTTTGTTGAGGTGTGTAGGGTGACGAAAACTCATGCTTGATGCCCTCCTCGTCAAGGTACTCTTCAACTTGAGTGTTCTTGAACTCGGTACCGTTGTCGCTTCTTATGGCTTTGATCTTCACTTCAAATTCATTTTGTGCTCTTTTCAAGAATGTCTTGAGTACATCCTTCACTTCACCTTTATCACACAAAAAGAATACCCACGTGAAGCGAGTATAATCATCAACAATAACAAGTCCGTATTTGTTACCGCCAATGCTAATGTAGGCAATGGGACCGAAGAGGTCCATGTGTAGCATCTCCAACGGTCTTGTAGTTGTCACTATGTTCTTGGATGGGTGTGGTGCTCCAACTTGTTTTCCGGCTTGGCATGCACTACAAATTTTATTTTTCTCAAAGCAAACATCCGTTAGTCCAAGGATATGACCGCCCTTTTGGAGTTTGTGAAGATTTCTCATACCGACATGGGCTAGTCGTCTATGCCACAACCATCCCATGTCGGACTTTGCAACTAAGCATGTGTTAAGTTTTGCTTTATCCGCGGTAAAATCCACGACATAAAGCTTCGCTTTGAGCACACCCTCAAAAGCAATCGAGCCATCACTTCTCCTTGAGACAATCACACCCTTGTCGTTGAACAAGCAATTGTAGCCCATTCCACAAAGTTGTGAGATAGACAACAAATTGAAGTCAACGTTATCCACAAGCATAACCTTTGAAAGTGAATGCGGAAAAGTTAAAGGAATGTTACCATATCCCAACACATAGCCCTTTCCGTTGTCTCCAAAGGTGATATATTCATTTCTTTCTTTGCTTGGCTCGAATGACTCGAACATTTTCTTGTCTCCGGTCACATGATTGGTACATCCACTGTCCACCACCCATGATGAGCCACCGGAGGAGTATTCCTACAAAACAATTTATGCTTTGTTTTTAGGTACCCAAATTTGTTTGGGTCCTCTCACATTAGTGACAAGTGCTTTGGACACCCACACACAAGATTTGTGGGTCTTGTTGCGTGGCCCAACATATTTCGCATAGACACGACCATGTTTGTTTCTCATTAGCACATAGGTCGCATCGAAATCATTAAAGAGAGCATAAGAGGGGTTAGGCACATTAGTACGCAAATCATAAATAAGAGAAGATTTGTTAGTGTTTTTGATTTGCTTCTCCGTCTTGACTTGCTTCTTTTGGTGTCCACTCTCTTTGGTGAACTTGATGAATTCGGTGCCGTTCTTGTCGATTCTTGCATTGTGCTTATCGCCTTGCTTGTACCCAATGCCATCCTTCACATGTGACCGTCTCACATTGGTGTATGCACCCCTTGCATACTCGGCCTTGACATCATCAATGACCTTTTTCTTCTTTTGTGCTTGGTCTTGAAGCTCTTGCACTTGCTTCTTCAAATCACCAATGGTCTTGATGTTTCTTGTACAAGCTTCAACATCAATCTTGAGGCACCTAGAGCACTCAATGCTAGATTGGGGGCAAGACGAAGATTGAGAGGAAGTAGTGTTACACTTAATTTCCTCAAATTGCACTTTGAGAGAGTTGTGATCCTTTTGCAAGTTATCACACTTCTCTTGAAGTGACACATTTGTGACTTTAAGTGTCTCACTCTCATTTTCAACCATTTTGAGAGACTTTACCAAGTCCTCATTCTTCTTCCTCTCAACTTCTAGGAGCTTCTCAAGTTCAAGCACTCTTTGCTTCTCTTGAACAAGCATTTCCTCTTGTTTCTCAAGAAGCTCCTCTTGCCTCTCATTAGTCTCCTTTTCCTGCTCAATAATATCCAACAAGTCAAACATGCTAGGAATTTGAGAACTTTCATTAGCATTTACCTTGGAGCCCTTGGCCATCATGTATTTGTGCCCGGCGTCATCTTCATCATCGGTCAAGCTTCCAAACAAGGAGGAGTTAGTCGGTGTTAGTCCTATAGCAAGTGAAGCAATGCCTCCTTTCTCTTCATCGGATTCCGATTCGGAGGAGGAAGATGATCCATCGGAGTTCCATTCTTGTCCAATGTGTGCTTCACCCCGACGGTACTTTCTATGCTTCTTGTACTTCTTGTCACCCTTCTTGTTTTGCTTGTTCTTGTAGTTCTCCGGACACTCCGCCATGAAATGACCTTTGTCTCCACAAATGTAGCACTTGTTTTTGGCCTTTCTTGATTTGCTCTTGTCTTGATCATTTTTCTTGAAGCTTCTTTTTGACATGAGCTTGTTGAATCTTTTCACGAAGAGAGCCATCTCATCATCACTATCATCATCACTCTCCTCAACCACCTTCCTTTTCTTTTCTTGTTCGGCGTTGAGAGCCAAATCATTCTTGCTCCCACTAGCTTTTTCCTTGTCCCTAAGCAAAGCATTGATTCTATTTCCTTGATCAATTTGCTGTTTTTGGGAGAGCACCTTTCCAATCACTTCATCGGTGGTAAAGTATCTAAAGCCATCTTTGTCCCTTATATTGGACACTATGTTTGCATCCCATGCTTGCAATGCTTGTAGCAACCTTCTATTCACATCCAAGTCTAACACCTTCTCTCCAAGTGCTATTCTCATGTTCACTATCCTCATCATTCTATCATGGGCTTCCCTTGACCCTTCATCCGACCTCATGACGAAGTAGTTAAACTCTTCTCTAAGCCCTTCTAGCTTAGACTCCTTCACACTATCAATGCCCTCATGAACCAATTCAAGCTTCAACCAAATTTGATGGGCATCCTCCAATCCGCTTACCTTCTCATACTCGGCGGGACTAAGTGCGGATACTAGAGCACTAGCCGCCGCCACATTGTACCTTACATTGAACAAGTCTTGTGCGGTTGGCTTGCTTCTACATTCTCACAAGAATCCATTTTGAGTCACACTTCTCACATTTTGATGCATTGAGTCCAAATGTAGCAGCATCTTTGTTTTCCAATGACCAAAGTATTAGCCATCAAAATATGGTAGCCTTCCGGAGCCGGGTCCAATATGATCATCCCTTCCATCACTATAGGAGTATGGTGTTTTGTTGTAGCTTATTGGCAAAGCACTAGGCACATCTCCATCCTTGGTAATTCCTTTTCCACTTCCATTTCTAGCATCACCCGGTGAGTCCTCATGCCTTCCTTCACCGGTTACCTTGGGTGTTGCTTCACCACTACCACTACCACTAGCCGTTGCATCTTTCTCATTTGTCATCTTTAATCTTCAAGCGGTGAGGCTTCAACGAAGATACCCGCTCCGATACCAATTGAAAGTCGCCTAGAGGGGGGTGAATAGGCGATAATCCTGAAAATCACTTAATTTAACAAATTAAATACGCAGGAAAGATTTGTCCGAGCTCAATGTCCGACTATAGTAGGATAAGTCCAACTATGGACTAATATCCGACTAGAGTAGGACAAGTCCGACTCCCTCGTGCGGAAAGGGGATCGGGAATCAAGATGGACAAATCCGTGGAATTTAAACAACAAGCAAGCAGCTAGTAACACTAGAAAGCTAGAGCAACAAGAAGACAAACAAGCAAGCCACCTATGCAAGTTAATCTAGGAATTTAAGCAAGAACACCCTAGAGCTATAGCACATCAATTTGCAAGAAATAAAAAGGAAGACAAGAAGACACACGATTTTTCACCGAAGTTCAGCTCCACCAAGAAGCCTACGTCTCCGTTGAGGAGTCCACCAAGGACCGGGTTGCTCTCAACCCTAAACCTCGTCAAGCCGCCACAAAGGCCGGCTTAAAATCCACTAAATCAAAGCTCCACCAAGGGAGGGGCAATACAAACGACCCGAGTCTCAACCACAAGCTTGGGAGCTCGCCGGGTAACGCCTAACCGTCTAGGGGATGAATCCCCAAGAGTAACAAACATAACAAGTACCGGCGATGGGAAAGAATCAAGTGCTCTTGAGATGGTGATGAAGCTCAACGATTTTCTCCTCAATCTTCTCACAAATCCACCAAGGATTGGAGTGGGGAATCAAACTTGAAGAAGAGGAGTGCTTGAGTGAGTTTGGGAGTATTTTTGAGAGTGTGGGAGGTGCCAACCGGCCAAAAGTGGACGAGGTCCACTTTTATAGCCGGGCACCCAAAAGAGCCGTTGGCTCGGATCCGACTCGGACAAAATCCGAGTGAGTTCCTAGGGTTTCGAAAAGAGGTTTTGGCTCGGAGTCCGAGTCTTAAATCCGACGAGAGTCGGATTTATCCGAGTAAATTGGGGAGTCGGACAATGTCCGATCGAGTCGGACAGTCCGACTCCTAGGGTTTCAAAACAGTGGCAACGTTCCGGAGTCCGACCCAAATATCCGACCGAGTCGGATATATCCGACTCTATAGGTACTTTTCTTGGCCACTTCTCTCGGAGTCCGAGTCAAAAGTCCGAGTGAGTCGGACTTATCCGACTCTAGAGGCGATTTTGTATTTGGATGATGATTTGAGCACTTTCATTTTTCACACCTCACACTTGTGTGTCCCTCTTGATAGTACGGTGTTTCCTATACTCAAGACATCAATAAAAAGCTTCATAGCTTGATCTTGAGCATGAGTGATCCATTTTTCAAATCTTGCACGTATGAGTGAGTATGGCCACTTCCTTTTTGTGTTTCTTTGCTCTCAATTGAATTTTAGATATGCACTCGCGCACAAGCTCATTTAGAATATTAGTCCTTTTTAATTGTATTGACGTCAATCACTCAAAACCATAATTAGGGGCCTAGATGCACTTTCGAAGCTTAGAGATAAAGTTTCTAAGTATGTAGATATTGTATCCAACTAGGATTCTACATATAACCTTACCTCCCGGACATATAAGGCAAGGGCGGGGACCCCTAAAAGCATAAGTTCCTACAAGTTCGACAAGTTCCTAGAAGTTAGGAAAAATTTCTACACTCGACATCTTGCAATTAGCAAATCGCTAAAGGCAATAGATAACATACAGGACGTAGGGTATTACTCTCGATCCGAGTGGCTCGAACTCGTCTAAAATCGCGCGTTCCTCGTGTGTTCCGTGTGTTGCACTATCGAATTCCACGCTCGTGAGGGACCGGGTAGTACTAGTACCGAGTTTAAGACTCGACAATCATCATCATCGTCGTCCTCCTCATCGCTCTCCTCCTCATCCTCGGGCGTGCCACTCCCTTGCCTTTCTCATGGAGCGGGATCCGAGTGCTAGAGCGGGGAGCGGTGGCGGTCGGGACATCCTCTCGCGCTGTCATCCTCTCCACTCTCGGTGCCACCGCCCTTCACATCCCGAGCTGCTGCTCGTGCTGCTCGTGCCGCCACTCTTGCGGCCTGCCGATATGGAGCTCACGGATCCTCCCACCGCCGAGGTACGTTCGGTGCAAGATCCAACGGAGGAGGAGGTGGCTCGCTGCCGCTGCCGAGCTAAGTAAGAGAGATACCGGTGATGTCCTTCATTGATGCGCCGCTGCTCCATCCTAATCTCATAGATGTCCTCACTATTAGCGTTGCACATGCAGAAGATGGACTTGAGGACTGAGTCGATGAAGCCGGACTTGCTGCGAGTCCGGCGAGAGGAAGTAGCTGGAGCATCCCTAGCTGGCTGAGCTGGTAGTGGAGGAGGAGCCGCCTGTCTCACTCGGTGATCCCGGAGGAGTGGGTAAGAGAGGGAACCTCTTGGGACGAAGCCCGGGGTGGTTCCTATCATAAATGAAATGCATCCCGGTGACATGCTCAATCATCTTCATAATAAAGGAAGCAAAAGGAAGGCTCGCCTTGTGAGTGTAGGAGTGGTTGATGATTAAAGTCCGGATATGCTCAAAAACATAGAATGGCTCAGCTCCAGGACGCATGGCACACGAGCAGAGAAGAAGCATCCCCTATCTTTGGATCTAAAGTCCATCCGAACATGTTGTTCGGAACATGGTAGTAGGGGTGCAGCCCGAAGTGTGTCCCAATGATCATCCCCTTGGGCTGAGCGTAGCGACCGACATACATGAACTCCAAAGCTGCATCATCTAGAGGGTCAAACACATTCACATTATTCTTCATGGCATCAAGCATGACCAAAACCAAGGATCCGTGCAAACTCAAGCATAGGTAATCCGGAAGCGGTTTTCATCAAGCGTCCGAGTGCATGACGGAGTCCTCCTGTGAGTCATCATTGAACTCAAGCCAAAGAGTGGCATAGAACCGAACCACCGGTTCAGTGTTCCACCCATGCTCAAGTCCCATGAACTCCACCATGTCTCTCCTAGCACACTCGGACTTGATTTGAGTGAAGACCGGATCATTCCGACGATCCATCCAGTCCCACTTGATCCACTTCATCTCATGAGTCTTGCTTTTCAGCTTGAGCACCTCCTTGTACCATTCAGCTTGGGTGTCGTCCCAAAACCGAATGTCATCCACACCCTTTCCTTGGCCTTGATCCACGGGCACTTGCTCCTATACTTTTGCACCTCATCTCCGTAGAAGGACACATTATAGCCTCGCACCGCCACTCACGACCGGTGATCGCAGCTCATACTTGACATGCTCCCGCAAGTTGCGGGCGATGTGGAGAAACCACTCATCCCCGCCCACATTTCCCGCCTCCTCCTCACTTTCTTCTTCCTCACTTGAAACCGGAGCGGGAGGAGGTCTCCTAGCTGTGCTCTTCCCCTTTCCTTTTCCAAGTCCTTTGCCCTTGCCGGGCCAAGACCACGGCAGGAAGACCGTGGACCGGTTCCCGTGGCTTGCCTCTTGGCAAGGCGCGGATTCGGCACATCGTAGTCCAAGTCCGTGTCGGAGTCATCATGACTTTGAGATGCGGGACCCTTGGACACGGTCTCTTTCCTGCCACGAGTCATCTACCAAAGAAGAAAATATGTGTAAGGAGCAACATACACAATGTGGATATCTAGAGATACTAAATAGATGCTAACAAAAAAGGTTCCTGCTGGAACTTCCGTGCAGTACGGAACTTCGTACCCCGGTACCGGAACTTCCTGCATCGACGGTTCCTTAAATGTCGAGAGGTGACCCATACCGGAACTTCCGGTAGCCTACCGGAACTTCCGGTAGGGGTCAACCCTAACCCTAGCAGTGCGAAAAATCACATCTAGCCAATGGATTTACTTCCTAGAAGCATGCTAGTGTTCTAGAACCGCTAGAGAACCATCTAAGCATCAAATATTCCTAGGGATTCAAGGATTCACCCCTAGATCTAGAAGTGAAGGCAATGAAGGAATACCTTATCCTCTAGCTAGGAACTTGAAGAAGACCGGAGGGATGAACTTGATGAAGTCTTGCCGAAGACCGCCGCCGAAAGTTGGAAGGAGCTTCCGGTTGATGAAGATCCGAAGTGGGGAAGTTGAAAAAGTGGAGCCTATTTCAAATGGGAGCCGTCCCTTTCAAGGGAACGGGCTCCCCTATTTATATCTGCCGCCCGCACCGGAACTTCCGGTAGCCTACCGGAACTTCCGGTGCGGGCTCAAACCCTAGGTCAACGTCCCGCACCGGAACTTCCGGTAGCATACCGGAACTTCCGTGTGGGCATGACACCCGAGGGTGAGCTCCTTCTTTTATTGCATTTTACATTTCTTTTCTCCTTTTTGATTGTGCTTGCTATACTTTCATGTTCTTTGGATATTCACTATACACATTCTCATGAAAGCATTAGTCCAAATTTAATTGTATTGATATCAATCATCCAAAATAAAATGAGGGGCCTAGATGCACTTTCAATTAGGCATGCCATGACATATACCCCTTTGAAAGTTGCCTGGAGTGGGGGGGGGTGAATAGGCAATCTAAATAAAACCTGAAATTACAACACTTAAAAACAAATAGGTCAAATACGCCACCGACGGAACTTCCGTCGGGGTGGTGAGAGGAAAACCTAGGGAATGGAATAAGAGAGGAAATCTCACGATTTCGCTTGAATGGAAACTTCTCTTTTTGCCTTGAGAGTGTTGTACCTGCAGGAATTCGAGTAGACACACAACACACAAATAGATCGGGCGAAAACTCACCCGAGAGGAGAACAAACAAACACACAACAAAAACGAACAAGAGAGGCGCGGAGATTTTTTCCGAAGTTCGGACCCCTCACAAAGAGGTTCCTACGTCTCCGTTGAGGAGCTCACAAAGAGCCGGGTTTCGTTCAACCCTAATCCTCCCAAGTGACCACAAAGGTCAAACTTGGTTTTCTTCTTCTTCCTTGGATTCTTTTCCTTGCGGAGGCGAATCACAACCTTCACAAACTTCCCAAGGCTCACCACAAGCTTCGGAGCTCTAGGGCAACACCTAGCCAATCTAGGAGAACGAATCTTCAAGAGTAACAAGCGAGGAACGAGATTAGTTGCTAAGTGTAACATCCTGGCCCGGGGCTTAATAGGATTGATAGAGTACTCATGTCAACAAGTTGCAACTTCTTTTCCGAAGCTTATCTCTAAAGAACTCTAAGGTTAAGCGTGCTTGGCCTGGAGCAATTTAGGGATGGGTGACCGACCGGAAAGTGGTTCTCGGGTATGCATGAGTGAGGACAAAGTGCGTAGAAAAGACTAATGTTGGTCCGTGGGGAAATCTTGAGGGCCTATTAAGTCGTCGGGGTAAGCGGGCCCGGCCCGGAGTGGCGGGACGTTACAAATGGTATCGAGCCGACTCTCACGGTTTTATGGGCGCATGTGTTTCACGTGTGCGGGCATGGTGTGCATGGCTGGTGTAGGCCCCGAGTGGTCACACGAGCATGGCACATGCGCCGGCAGATGGACACATGGACGTGGCCAAAAGAGGAAGTTCC
>JAUNZO010004796.1:0-68193 GCA_031894775.1 Chloris gayana | reverse complement strand
CCGAACCGTCAAGGCTACCCTTGGTGATCGGTTGGGTCGCAATGCAGCGGCATACATAGATGACATTGTAATCAAGAGTGTTGCTGAACAAGACCATGTGAAAGACCTAGGCTGAGACCTTCGCAAACCTCGGAAGAGTGGGCATGAAGCTAAACCCAGCCAAGTGCATGTTTGGAGTCAAGGCGGGGAAGCTGTTGGGATACATGGTGTCCGAAGTCGGCATCGACCCTAATCCAACAAAAATCAAGGCGATTCTGGATATGGAACCCCCAAAGTCCATAAGGGAGGTGGAAAAGTTCATTGGAAGAGTTGTGGCTTTGAGTAGGTTTATCTCTAAACCGGCAGAACGAAGCATGCCATTCTTTGAAATACTAAGGGGGCCGCGGGTTTTCAAGTGGACGAGAGGAGCATCAAGTAGCCTTTGAACAGCTCAAGCAGTACTTAGTGGAGCTGACCACCTTGAAACCACCGCCACCCAAGGTTCCCCTCCTCCTCTATATCGCAGCAGCCCCGAAGGCTGTTAGTAGGGTCCTTGTATATCGGACCAAAGAGCAGGAGGCAAAGCAGCTGCCAGTTTACTATGTCTCGGAGACACTCGGCTGGGGCCAGGTGCGGATATGGAATTATAGAAAAACTCTTGTATGCAGTCTTAATGGCGTCACGCAAGCTACGAAGGTACTTCGATGATCATCCTATTTTGGTGCCTACGAAGTACCCCCTAAGAGATGCGCTAAAATCGGACAAGGCATCCAACAAAGTGTTGAAGTGGGCAGCCGAATTGGGACAATATGATTTAACCTTCGTCGCAAGAAAAGCTATCCGATCAGATGTGTTAGCTCGGTTCTTGGTTGAATGGACCCCTAACGGCAACTCGGAGGCCGACGATCGGGGTGAACCGGAGGACCCAATCCGGACAGTCTACACGGATGGAGCATGGGGGGTCTCCGGTGCCGGCTGTGCCGCTATCATCACATCTCCCAGTGGGCAAGCACTAAGATACTCGGCCAAATTGGTTTTCGGACCACCAACAATGCAGCTGAATACGAAGGCATCCTCTTGGGCCTAAGGCAGGCAAGGGTGTTGGGAGCACAAAAATTTGTCCTGTATTGCGATTCACGGCTAGCAGCAGAACGAGTTAGCGAAGGGTTACGGAACGCTTGATCCAGAAATGACTGCGTATGCTCACAAGGTCGGAGAGATGGATAAGTTCTTTGTAGGATTCGAGGTCACAAACATACGAAGGACGAGAAAACAAAGAGGCTGACCTGCTTGCCAAAGCAGCTGCGGGACAAGGTCCTTTCCAGCCGGACGTGTTGCACGAAACGCTTCATCGAGCCGCCACCATCGGTAATCAAACCAAGAAAGTCCTGGCCTTGGTCTCGGAAGATTGGCGCGCCCCGATAAGGGCCTTCATCGAGAAAAGATACACGCCAAATAACAGATTGGAGGAGCAGGGAATGCAGCATAGAGCAAGGGGCTATGTTCCGATCGAAGGAGTGCTGTACAAGGGAGGAGTTTGTGCACCATTGCTGAAGTGTCTTAGTCAGCAAGAAGGAATACGACTCTTGCGGGAAATTCACGAAGGATCTTGTTCTTCCCACATAGCTCCAAGGGCTTTGGTTGCAAAAGCTTTCGGACAAGGCTTCTACTCGGCCAACAGCCATAAGGGATGCGAGAGGACTTGGTGAGAATCTGTTCGGGATGTCAATGGATGGGAAGGCAATCACATTTGCCGGCCACCGTGTTACAGCCAATACCACCGGTCCGGCCGCTAGCAAGGTGGGGCATCGATATTGTTGGGGAGCTTCCAGCAGCACCGGGGGGCTTTCGGTTTGCGGTAGTGGCAGTTGAGTACTTCTCCAAGTGGGTCGAAGCTGAACCATTGGTACAAATCACAACTAAGAATGTACGAAAGTTCTTCCGGAAGAATGTGGTGTGCCGCTTTGGGGTACCGGTAGAAATTACAATGGACAATGGCAAGCGGTTCGAAGGACTGGAATTCCGAGAGTACTGCCTTAGTATTGGAGTCAAGAAATGTGAAATCTCGGTGACTAATCCAAGGGCAAACGGGCTTGTTGAACGGATGAACGGTAATGTGTTCACGAGCAATCTCGAAGGCCCTAGTTGGTCTTCCCAAAGGAAAATGGGCCGAGGTCCTGCCCAATGTCCCGTGGTCTATCGGAACAACCGCTACAAGACCAACTGGTTTCTCACCCTTCGAGGCTGCTTTACGGAGCTGAGGCTGTAACCTCCGAGGAAATTCAAACAGGTTCCTTTCGAACCACAAGGCCTCCAAGCAGATGATGAAGATGTTTCCAAAGACCTCCTCGAAGAAACACGCTTGCAGGCTGTAGCTAATCTACACAAGTATATTGCTTCTATGGAAAAGTCTTATAATTCCAAGGTGCATCCAAGAGAGTTCTTGCACGGGGATCTTGTCTTGAGGAGAAACCCGGTACATGTAACCAAGTTGAACACCAAATGGCTAGGGCCCTTCGTCGTTGACAAGTCCATTCGCCAAGGAGCATATCATCCGCTCGAGCTCGATGGAACTCCCATACCACACACCTTCAATGCTGATACTCTCAAGAAATTCTACATATAAGGCTCTTCCGCGAACAAGGGAAGATGTCCTCTCTCATGTTGGCTAAGTCGCTTGTTTCGGTGGTCTATGACAATTACGAAGCATGTCTTCGAGTATGTTGCCGGTCTTTTGTTTAAGTCTAAGGTATGGTCCCGTGTCCTTTTTGCACGACCGAATCCTTAGGTTACAAGTTCATCCTATGCAAAGATGTCTAGGTCTAGGGGTCTGTCGTCCGAGAGTCCTTAGCGGTCTTCGTTTAGAGTCGAGTTTTGGGTGTCGTGCAAAGGACGTCGGTTTGTACATATCTGCTATCAATGAAAAAAAGTTGCTTTAATCACTTGATAGATTTGCATGCATGCTTTAACATATAAAACCAAGGTGCTTAGAAACCCTAACGCCTTGATGCTTCGAGCAACTACGGCTCAATGCCTTGGAAAGTTCCATCCAAGAAGTCCATGATTGGAAACCCCAACTTGGAACCCGAAGCACTGGGAAACCCCCATGACTTCGATGCTAGGCAACTACGGCCTAATGCCTCGGGAAAAGTAACACTGAGAAGGCTAAGTATGGAAACCCCATCTTAGACAATAAAATGTGCACAAATGAAAGAACTATTTTATTCGAGTATGACGAAAGAGGGGCCCGAAGGCCCCTTCGTGAATTACAACTGTAAATTACATTCAGATTCTAAGTATGAGCGCTCGGCTTCTAGCTCGATAAATGAGAACGGCTGCGAGCAATTGCAGCCTCCATATCTTCAAGTTCCTTTTGGCGCCTAGCCAAATCTGCAGCGATGGAAGCACGACCCTCGGCCGAAGAGGCACGAGCTCGAAGGGCCTCGGCATCCACGGGATCGGAGTCACTATCACTCGAAATATCTATGGGCTCCGTATTGACCATAGCTTCAGGTGCTTGTCCCAAAGACGCCCAAAGGCGCTCGCGTTTAGCGCGACGAGCAGCATGCTCCTCCGGGGTGACCTTAGGAAAAGCAGCCTTGATTTTGCCATTTCGCTCGTTAACGAAGGCCGCGAATTCAATAAGTGTTCCCTCCGGGTTATCTCGCTTCCATCTGCGAAGTAGAGTGCCGCTAACCCAAAAAGGACCAGGGGCTTCGGAATCCCCTGGAATTAACAACCTGTGTGGAAGAGCGTCCTCAATGATAGCTCCTTCCGGAATCTCGTCCGTTCCCGCGAAGGTAGAAAATTCCTAACAACACAAGTGGGGCGAAATGATTGATATATTACCAAAAGACCTAGGTACAAAGGGTACCTTCGGAGCGCTAAACGCTTACGAAGGTGATTACATAACAACGAAAAGAAAAGACTAAAAAACTAAGGCAAGATTCACACCCGAGGCCGCGAAGAAGGGCTGTTGGGCTGAGGACCCTCGCCTTCGTGGGCAGCCTCGGGCATGCCTTCGGGATCGACCGGCTCCCCAACTTGTTCATTCGCAGCAACACGGGAGGGCCCGGCCTCGGTCGTTGGGCCACCACCGCGACCAAGCTCGGCGTTTGCTGCCTCCGGGGCAGCGGAGCGGGCAAGCTCCAACCCCGAGGATGCCCAAAACTCGCGACCGAAGTATCGGTCTGCAACAGCCACGTCGGCTTGGGCTTCCTTGAAGGCGGCATAGTCTGCGCCGCACATCTCGCGAAGTTCTCTTGCGCCCTCCTTAACATGTTTGGAGGAGAAGGTGCGGATGGACTTAACAACCCGAAAGGCGGCTGTCCAAGCTAAGCGGGCGCAATGGTGACCCCACTGAATCGAAGCGGTCTTCGCGGCAGCCGGCCCGAAGACATCCAAAGAAGGCCGGCAAGGCCATCCCCTTCCTCATGGGTGGGTTCGGGACAAACAACGCCCGGCGATGACAAGAAGTCCCGAAACCGGTTCATAAGTTCCCGGTTCTTTTGGCCAAGGGACTCCGTTGCCGGCATGCTTTGCTCGGCCATCGCCAAAGCTTCGTGCCGGGTGTTGATCGTGGCCTTGGCGGCTGTAGAGCTCTTGGCCCAATTCGTCGATCCTTCGCTCAAGAGCCACTGCATGCTGCGAGGAGGCCTTCGCAAGTCTTCGTGTTCACGCAACAACTTGTTGTACTTCGTCCGCTCCCGGCGCGAGCATCATCCGAAGCACGAAGGCGCTCATTCAAAGCAGCAGCCTCCGTAGCAGGTGAAAGCTTGGACGGTTGGCGAGCAAGTAGCGCCCCTGCCAACATAAAGCAATCGCTAAGCAAAGGAAAAATCAACCATTCGTTTTTTAGCGAAAATAACTTAAAAATACCTTCATGGTGATGCGGGACAGATTTTCCGGAAGCTCCTTCTCATCCACACCTTGCAGAGTGCGGTCCGTTTGGCATAGATCGAGCATGAGCCCCGCATACTCAAGCCCTTGGCAAGCGAAGTGCCATCCTCAAAGTCATTGGGCTGAAAGAATGACCCAATGTTATGAGGGGCTATCCCGCGAGGGAGCACCCCCATAAAACCCTTCCCGGCTCCATGGCTCAAGGCACCTTCGTTTGGAGTATCGTCTTCGCTGCCGGCGGCGAAGGAGGGAGCTGATGTCCCCTCACCTTGCGCGCGAGTGACGCGTCGGTCAACATGATCATCAACAGCTCGGGGCTGAGGTGAAGGCGAGGCCCCAAGCTCCCTACCGGCAGAGACAGGAGTGCTGGCTTCATTTCTTTCCACCGAGTGTGTCTCTTCATCTCGACCTTCGTCGTCTTCATCCTCGGAGGAGGACGAGTTGGGATAGTTGAAGTTTAATGAGCCAACTCCAAACCCCATGTTGGGAGCGGCGGGGGCCTCTTCGGTTTCACCGGCCGAGTGGCGGCCGGCGAGAGGCTGTCCGATAAGCAGCCGCGAAGGCGGACTGCAGCGGAGAAACCGAAGTTCCACTAGCGGGTGCTGCAACTTCTTCTTCTTCGTTATCAGCATCACCACCATCCCCTTCGTTGACGAGTAGGAAGAACGGTCTTAGAGTACCGTATTTTTACGCGCTTTGCGCGGCGCTTGGGGGCTGTCCTTCGTGGTGGGCCGCTCACATCACCGGGGGCAGCCTCATCTTCCGTAGCGAAGTGTTGGCGGCCTCTTCGTCGCTCTCATCGTCATCGGGAACAAGCGGAACGAAGCTCCTCCGCTTGCGTCGTCCTCCCTTCGGTGCAACCACCCGCGGAGGCAAAACGGCACCCGGGTGTTTCAAAAGATATGCCCGGTTCGGACGGCTTGTTTGCACGCATGCCTCTATGCGTGCCGGCTCGTCGGCTTTCACCCCACCAAGAAGGTAGTACGAGCGCTCTTCGATTTCCTCGAGAGTCGGCTCCGAAAGAAGTGTCATAGTGGGCAAGTTTTAGTAAAAAGGGGGCAATACATGTAAATGAAAAACGAAGAGCCCTTCGAAACACTCACCGGGAAAAAGGCTAACATCGAAGGTCAAGGGTTGGCCGGCTGCGTTGAGGGCGAATACGGAACCCTAGTCTTGTCGAAGGGGTGCAATGCCCGCTGTAAGGTATTCCTCGCACAAGTCCCTCATGGAAGCCTTCGAGCGATGCGGCTGTAGCAGGTCGATACGACTCGCACGGTGGCATCCACCGTAATGTCCGGAAGACCAATATAGCTGATCTCCGTACGAAGAGAGTGCAGGTTGCGGTTGGCGTCTTGGTCATAATAAAACCACTTGTGCACCATGGTCTTGCCCCAATGTGGTTTGTAGGCCTTCGCGAGGCACCACATGCTCCATGCCATCGCGAGGACGAAGAGCCACGCCCATGAAGCTCAGCCACATATGGTCTCCAAGTGGGCTCGGCAAAGGACGCCGAGTAGCTCGATGAGTTGCGGCGAAGGCCCTAGCACAGGGCACCGCCTCTTCCATCCGGAAGGCCCACTCGAAGATGGCCAGCCGGATCATGCTCGTTGAGGGTAAGTTGCTGAATCTCCAAGCCGAAGAGGTCTAGCACCTCTCCCACAAGCCGGGAGCGGGGAAAACGAAGACCCCCTTCGAGTAGCTTGGCAAAGATGATGAGGCGCCCGAGCCGCACCACGGGAGTTGTCTCCTCGGGAGAGGGGATGTGCGCCCGCTCCCGGCGAAGCGATTGTGCTCGATAGCCCATTTGTCCAGCTGGGCTTCGGTCACGGTGCTGGGTCCCGGATAGGAAGCCGGGAGGCCTCGTGTTGCTCAGCCCAACGCGCCGACCGGTGCGACGCTTTGCCATAACGAAGGTTGAAGGCTAAGATGTCGAAACGAAGGGCTACTTCTTCAAATCAAAAACCGAGGCTTCAAAACGAAGGCTAGCGGTTGAAACCGAAGGCTAAGGCTTGCAAGCGAAAACAACGAGCGAGTTGGTGCGGTGAAAGTGAGTAGTGGGAATGTTTCACCATGGGACCTCTTCTTATATAGGCGGTAAAATTAGGGTTCCAGAATTCAAAACGTGGTGGTGCATCCGGGATAAGCGGGCGCGTTACACGAACAGTCGCGCCTCTTCAAGAGGCGACGCGAATTTCGAGGAGCCATAATCGTGTGGTTCTTTAACCGACTCCAAAAGGGCCCACTATATGAGCAGCCGTACCCCTTCAAAGCAGGCATGCACCCCACCGAACCATAACTACGCGCGTAACTTTTGAGTTAACGTGGTGGTCCTTTAAAAAGCCGAGCCAACCTATGATTCTGCGTAACGGCTAGCACACCACTCACCGCATTGATTGCCAATCAACAGGGCTGTTCTTGGGAAACGCCTTTAATAAAGGCACAAGGATAAGCCTTCGAGCGGAAGTTACCTCGACAAAGGCCCTTCGTTGAAACGGTCGTGTGGTTCGGAGTTCACTACATTCTTATACCCTTCGACGTTCAACTTGTCATCGGGCACGATAATTGAAGCAATGACAATGAATGCTAGTAGAGCATAATGATAGGTGAGGCCATCGCAGAAAGCGACAAGGCCACCGTAGCGAAGGACAAAATAAGGTAGTGTAGACCCAAGAAACGAGTGTTTGGATAGGGTGGAGGACGTGGAAGGATAAGGCCGCCGATGTGGCGCAATATCCTCCAATCAACCTCGATACGCAATCTTATCTCTATTGGATTCCCCCTGCCTCATGGGCGAGTGGTCGAGCCTATATAAGGGGACCAAGGCCCCTCACTTTGAAAACACACAACAACATTTCAGCCCTTACATACACCAGCAAAGATGCAACGTCGGGCCTTTCGGTTTGCGATCGAGCAAGTTCGAAGGACGAGAGGTCCACAGGTTTCGCGCTTCACCAATCGACTTCAAAGGGTGTGCGACACGCTTTACCAAGCGACTTCACCGAGGACACGAGCCCGCTAACCTACCGAAGGCGGTGGTACTCGGGGGCTGTATTCAGCGAAGCGTCTTGGTAAAGCGTCGGCGTAGCCTCGATTCTTCCTCGAAGGCTATACTCTAGTATAGCCACGACGAGAAGAAACTGTCCGGTTGTGAGACTGATCTTGAGGGTTTATTGTCACACCCCGAAGATCTCGGGACATATCTCGGGTGGCGGAAGCCGCCAAGGTCGTCACGGTAGCTAGACAAAGCCAAGGACGGCCTTCGCCTAAGCAAGACCATTTGGTCGGCGAAGGGTATCCCTTCATGACAAGTGACTAGGTCCCCGCGGCCCGTGAACCACGAGGGTCACTGGTATCCTCCGAAGGCGGACGAGCAAGCGCATTCCTTCAAGAAAAGGGAAACCTTTTGGTCGGCTCAACCGTGGCATTTGAGGATGGTCTAAAGGCCAACACGCGTCACCCCTTACTCTTTCTTTCTCCTTGCTTGGTAGCGTCCTTCAGTCCAAGCTGTAAGCGGTCTTAAAAGACAGTAATAAAGAATCACCTTCGTTTTGAATCTCCTTCGTTTTGAACCTCCTTCGTTTTGAACCACCTTCGTTTTGCATGGTCGTGCATCATACCTTCGTTTATTCATGTGTTAATTCAAGAGCGCAAGACGGAGCGCCTACTTTTAACATTGTCTTGCAATTCTTCCGTTTCAACTATCGCGAGCAGGGTAAAACCGAAGAAGTCGTGAAGACGAGGCGCCTCGGGCGGTCCCGAAAAGAGGGGGGGGCTAAGGTGGAGATCCTTCGGGATCACGGTTTCGGTCCTACCGAAGGCGGAGCTCACCCGTGAGGGGCTACTGTTGGGGGAAGATCCCCACCTTACCCCGGTGGGCCGGCCCGGAGGGAAACTAGGCCCAATAAGGACTTAGAGCAAGCACCACAAGGTCCGGGAGAAGCACTTGGTGGGAAGGAATTGGCCCGGCCAAGGCCCGAGCAAGCATATGAAGAAGGGATTCGGCCCAAGAGTGGGTAGAATAGGAAGGGTATAAGTGTAACTTGTATGGGCTCATGTGAGAATTAGGGTTGAGAGAGTATGGACTATAAATACTCTCTCTAGCCCATCCCATGAGCCCATCTTGCCTCCCTGTAACCACAGCTGTAACGAAATGATAGATATCGGTTGGAGTCCTTCGTGACTCCTCCGTGATCCCTTCAAACTCTTACTGCCTTCGTAATCTTTCTCGTTCCTCTTCATTAGGCCTAGCCCAAGGACCTTCGTAGTCCCGTAGCCCATACAATCTCCGGGACACCTTGGGCTGGCCCAATCCTTGTTGCTTGTGGCCTTCGTAACCACAACAGGCGGAAAAAGCCAAAAAGGAATGGTATTGTCCTAGGAGGTAAATCCATAACGTTCCATGTATTTTTTTGTGTTTAACCATAGTTTTAGTCTCTTTTTTTATGGTTACTTTTCCTAGGGTTTGGATCTATTTTTTTACCTATAAATGGCATGGTTAGTGCTCCTCATGCATATCATAGGTTGTTTAGTACTTAAACTTATCCTCTCCATACAATATGTAGGCTTTTATATGTAGGGATCTAGTTTTGGATGTAGACCTAGTTTGGGATCGATGTTTTATTCATAAATCTTTTTTAACAGTAATTTATGTAGAGATTTTATTATTAACTTTTAAATCACACGTAACTATAGTATGTAATATTCTTGTGTAACTACTTTTGCTTTTTAGCATATAATTCCATTTTGACTTAGTTTTTAATTATTATTCATTTCTTTATTTACGATACATGTGTATAGAAACATGGAAGATCGATCTTGGATGTACACTCGGTGGGGGTGGTAATGCTATTGTATATTTCCAAAAGGTCACGGGTTTCGTTGAAGAAGCGAAGCGACACGCAAGAAGAAGGGGTACACAATATATCTATTGTCCTTGTACCCGTTGCAAGAACATGTTTATGTTTGAGACACTCGAGACTATTCGTGAGCACTTGTTGGAGAAAGGATTTATCAAGGACTACTATATCTGGATAAAACACGGCGAAATAGGACCTCATGCACAAGGTGACCACGTTGAAGAGGTGATAAGAGCAAGAGCTCACCACGACGAGCGTAGGGTGAGGGTTGAAAGTAGCACGAGAATATGCAACGACATCGGGTCACACGGATGGTCCGAACTTGTCAATGAAAGCGAGGACTTTGACGATGGTCTCGATGTGGAAGAATTGTTGATGCACATTAACAACGAGAACCTGGTCCAAAAGAAAAGGCGAGCTTTGGATACTTGGATGCATTGGAGAAGGCGTCAAAGGAGTTTACGTACGAGGAATCCAAGGGGTGTCATAAGGATTGCACGGTCTTGCGGACATTGCTAGAGCTTGTCACACTTAAGGCTAAGAATGGGTGGTCGAGACACAAGCTTCAACCAACTTTTAGAGCTGTTAGCCAAAATTTTACCAAAACCAAACTCTTTGCCCACCAACACATACAATGCAAAGAAAGTATTGGCACCGTTGACCCTAGGCGTACGAGAAAATACACGCTTGTCCAAACCACTACATATTGTACCGTAAAGAGCATGCCAATAAGACTAGATGTCCAACGTGCAACGTCCGTCGATACAAAACTAATGATGGAACCGATGATACGGACATCATGGATAAGTCCGAAGTAGAAAGAAAGCTAGCCGGAAGAGGAAGACAACCAATACCGATCGTGTTCCTCATGATGTGCAAGAAGATGTGGTTGATGAAAGAAAAGTGCCAGCCCTTGTGATGTGGTACCTTCGATAATCGATCGCTTGAAGCGTCTTTTTGCCAACGGTAGAGACGCTAAACTCATGACATGGCACGATGATGTTGACGGGCGCAAGAAGGATGGGATGATTCGTCACCCTGCCGACGCTCGACAGTGGAAGAACTTCGACATTAACCATCCTGATTTTGCGTCGAGAAAAGAGGAATCTAAGAATGGTCTTAAGTACGAGATGGAATGAATCCTTTCGGAGAGATGACAAACCCGCACGATACTTGGCCGGTGATTTGTTGCTTCTACAATATTCCTTCATGGTTGTGCCACAAGAGGAAGTACCTTCTACTAACTACACTGATTTCCGGTCCGAAACAAACTGGAATTGATATTGATGTCTTTCTTGAACCACCGATGGAAGACATGAAGCTATTATGGGAACAAGAGGTGAAGGTTTATGATGCGTACGAGACAGGAAGAGTTCACCCTACACGCCATCTTTCTTTGCACCGTCGGTGATAACCCGGCACGCTCGGATCTCAATGGGCAGATCAAAGGGAAGACAACATGTTCAATATGTGTGGACCGGACTTCATCGTTGTACCTTCCTTTCTTGCGTAAGTTGGTGTATGTAAAACATCGAAGATGGTTAGCAAAAAGGCACCAATATCGTCAAAAGACAGATGAATTTGATGGAACAGTTGAGACGAGAGTTGACTCCTAAACTTCGAGACGGTCAATTTGTTTTCGAAATGGTGAGAAATATCAAATATACCTATGGGAAAAAGAAGAAGGGAAAGAAAGGAAACATTGCCGATACGGGCGTGCCGTTTAAAAAACAATCGATCTTTCATCGGTATTTAAGTTATTGGAAAGAATTGGAGATCGCCCATGCCACGAGACCCTATGCATGTCGGAAAGGGTGTCTTTGACAATTGCAATGGACACTTTTATGGACATTTCCGGTAAGACAAAGGATGGATCTGCGGGCACGAAGAGACCTAGAGAAGTTAAATATAAAGCACGGGCTTCACCCTAAGCCAAGAGGGAATGGGAAGTATTACCTTCCATCAGCTTGTTGGAACCTAACCATCGAGGAGACAACGGCATTTTGCAAGTGTCTGCGAGGGATAAAAGTCCCCACAAGTTTCTGTTCAAACATAAAGAAGCTCGTATCAATGAGTGACTTGAAGATAAGTGGCTACAACACACATGAGTGTCATATGATGCTTTCGTTGTTTCTCGCGATCGCAATTAGGGTTGTTAAGCAACCTCATATCAAGTTAGTCTGTCATTCGGATGTGTCATTTTTGGAATTCAATATCTAAGAAGGTGATAAGCCTTCCTGAGCTTGACACGATACGTAAAGAGATGATAGAGACAATGTGCCAACTAGAGATATGTATACCACTTGTCTTTCTTTGATTTGATGGAGCACTACATGACTCACTTAGCTGATCGGATTGCTGTTCTTGGCCACTGCTTACTTGCATCATATGTTTCCGTATGAGCTCTTTATGTCCATTATGAAGGGACATGTTCGCAACCGGGCTCACCCTAAGGGTTCCATGATAGAGGGATATACTGATCGAAGAGGTTCTTGAGTTTTATAATGATTACAATCAAGATGGAAAAACAATTGGTCTACCAAAATCACGCCATGAAGGAAGAATTTTCGGTCAAGGAACCACAGGAAAGAAAACATATAACGACGAGAACTATCAATTGGTGAGTCAAGCACATTTCAGCCTCCTGCAGCGAGTTACAACTTGTTGAGCCATACATCCATCAACACTTAGAGCAACTACGTGCAGAAAATGAAAATTGCACCGACGATTGGATCATGAGAGAGCACAAAAAATCTTTTACGGGGTGGTTGAAGGATCAAAACATTCCAATTGGTGAAACAAGGGATGAAAAGACAATGCATCTATTGGCTAGAGGTCCGTAACGATTAGTTACAACATGGCAAGGCTATGATATTAATGGTTTTACATTTTACACTAGAGAAAAGGACAGGAAGAGTCGGAATCAAAATAGTGGTATTAGTGTAATAGCACAGGACAACACCTTGAAAAAGAACACCTATTATGGGTATATTGAAGAAATTTGAGAACTCACCTATGGGACTACTGTACGGATACCCATATTTAAGTGTCAATGGGTCAAGCATCCGCAAGGTGTTGAGGTAGATGAATATGGCTTCACTCTCGTTTCCCTCAATAATGTAGGCCACAAAGATGATCCTTGGGTACTCCTGGAACGTGTTGCACAAGTGTTTTATGTACTCGAGCACTGAGCATGAAAAGTAGCATATTGTTTTCTCCAGGAAACAAAGAATTATTGGACTTCAAAATGTGAAAGATCCAGAAGAGCACAACCGGTTTGACGAGGTCTCCCTCTTTGCGAGACATGAAAAACTTAAAACTCATTCAAACACAGCTCGAGTTATACATCAATGGCACCATACATGCGTGCTGATGACGATGAACGCAACGGAAAGTTGGTTAATGGCTGATATATAGTATTGTGGTGTAATGTCTAATTAGTCATTTGTGACATATCATGGAATTCTAATTAAATGCAATTTGTATTTTATTATCCACTTTATATAATATATGTGGTCCATGACTTAATTAAGATTGTTGGTTATTCTAATTAAAAAATTATTACGTAATTTAAATTTTTTATCCACTTTTATTCATACTAATATAATATTTTATTTAGTCTTCTCATTATATTGATATGCATATAATCATATTATTATTATTTTTAATTTATTTTCTTACTATGTGTTCCTTATTAATTTCTCTTTTTAATTATATATTTTATTTAATCTTATCATTATTCGGAAATTAAAAAAAATTGGTATTTGTGACATATCATGGAATTTTAATTAAATGCAATTTGTATTTTATTATCCACTTTATTGATATATTGATATAATATATGTGGGCTATGATTTAATTAAGATTGTTGGTTATTCTAATTAAAAAATTATTACGTAATTTAAATTTTTTTATCCACTTTTATTCATATTAATATAATATTTTATTTAATCTTCTCATTATATTGATATGCATATAATCATATTTTAATTATTTTTTAATTTATTTTCTTACTATGTGTTCCTTATTAATTTTCTTTTTAATTATATATTTTATTTAGTCTTATCATTTTTGGAAATTAAAAAAAATTGGTATTTGTGACATATCATGGAATTTTAATTAAATGCAATTTGTATTTTATTATCCACTTTATTGATATATTCATATAATATATGTGGGCCATGACTTAATTAAGATTGTTGGTTATTCTAATTAAAAAATTATTCTGTAATTTAAATTTTTTATTCACTTTTATTCATATTAATATAATATTTTATTTAATCTTCTCATTATATTGATATGCATATAATCATATTTTTATTATTTTTTAATTTATTTTCTTACTATGTGTTCCTTATTATATTTTCTTTTCAATTATATATTTTATTTAATCTTCTCATTATATTAATATACATATAACCACATTTTTATTGTATTTTTAATTTATTTTCTTACTATGTGTTCCTTATTAATTTTCTTATTATTTATATATTTTATCCTTATTAATTTTTCTTATTATTTATATATTTTATTTAATCTTCTCATCATTCGAAAATTAAAAAAAATTGGTACCAAGCCCATCACTGGGCTCAAACCGGTTCATAAGTGGCCCAACTTCACGGGCCCGAGGACCAACAAAGCCCATCAAATCAAACAGGCCACAAACGAGCAGCCCAACAAGTTTCGAGAGGAGATCGATTGAGGCTGGCGCGCGCGCCTTATAAACGAGGCGACGCGTCGCTGTGAGAGCGATGTGGTACTAAACCACATCCGCTCGGGCGAGTGCAGACTTGTAATAGCGGGCGGTTGACGTCGACGCCCGCTATTACGAGCTGGTCCGACCTAACTAAATTAAATTAATTCTGAGTTATTTAAAATAAATTAAAAAATCAGAATAATTTAAAATAATTCAAAAATAAATAAAAATAAACAAAAAAATAATTCAGAAAAATGAAAACAACTCAGAATAATAAAAAATAAATGAAAACAACTCAGAATAATAAAAAATAAATCAAACTAAATGAAAATAATTCAGAATAATTCAAATAAATGAAAATAATTCAAAATAAATAATAATAAACAAATTGAATTCAAAAGGCCCAAAAAATAATAAAGTAGTTAAAAATAATTAAAATAATAAAAATTAAAAAGTAAAAAAAACTAAAATCTTGAAAATTAAAATTTAAAAATAATTTAATTTTTTTAAAAATATTTTGATTCATAATAACTCAAATGAATTCACAATAACCAAACTGGCCCCTAGTTCAATGACACGTGGGCCCCACATGTTGGCCCTAGTTCATGCACTGGTTCGTCGGGATAAGTCTCTTTTCTTCTTTTGATTCGTATTTAATTTTTCAAACTTGTTTATATTAGTCAAATATTGTCCAAATTGAGCGATTTGTTTTTCTAAAATTTTCTAAAATTCATACCTATCACTTAGGAGAGTTAGTTTTCCAAAGTTAATATTATTTTCTTTACGTACCTATGTACGAAATCATGGTCCAAGTTTAACATTTATTTAAACATTTTTATTTTGAAAACCGTTGTGAATTTTACAGCAATTTTTTGTTTGAATGCCTAACTTGTACCAATACACACATGTTATTTTTGGGTTTTTTTTTAAAAGTAGAAAAATGTTAGGAGTCGAACCAACAAGAATTTACGTCTGAAACTCATTTCACTTAGGACTACATGCCCCATTTGAATATGTTTTTTCATACAAATCTTTTAAAAAATATATAAAAAATGTATTTGGGTTGGAATGGTGTTGAAATAGTGTCATGCCAAAAATGAGGTCAAAATAACTTGTACTTTGCAAAAATAAAATGGTCAAATTAATTGCAAAACTCACGTTTCTTTTGTTTTTTTCTATGTGTAGTTTTCTTATTAGTTTTGAACTAATATTTGGCATACACAACTTATATGAAAATTACAAACTACTGTAATTTTTGTAGAATTATTTGAAATATTTAATTCATGTTAAACTCATAAAAGTTCATCTCCTAGTTTAAATATATTAGTGAAATAATATGATAAAAAATAAATAAAAAATATATTTGTGCTTGGAAACAATGGAAACAATTTCATGCCAAATTTCAGATCAAAAATCAATATAGCGTAGAAAATAAAAATATAAGAAATAAAAGAAAAATGACATTCATCCGTGTCGACGTCATCGGAGCGATATTACGAGCTCCGATGACGTCGCGCAGCCGATGTTATAGGGTAGCTCGTAATACCGGGCGGGGCTGATGTCGGCATTGCCCGATATTATAGGCTTCGCCTATAAATATCTCCTGTCCCCTCCGGGACTTAGCCATTTTGACGCCTCTCTCGCCCGCCAAACCCTAGCGCGCGCCGCCGTGCCCCGTCACCGTCGTCCGCCGTCGTGCACTGCCGTGCCGCCTCCGTGAGTCCCGTCCGGAGTGCCGCCGCCGCCTCCCGCAACCCCGGCTCCCTCTCCCGTCCCCTTTCCACGGAGCGCCGCCTCGTCCTCCGTCCTCGAGATCCGCCTCCGCGAGCTCGCCGGCCCTCCCCGACGCCGCCTCCGTCCTCGAGGCGGCCGGCCGCCGCCGCCTCCTCGAGCTCGCCGGCGCCCTCCTCCATCCTCGAGCTCGCTCTCTCGAGCTCGCCCCCAGCGCCGCCTCCGTCCTCGAGCGACCGGCGCCGTCGCCTCCTCGAGCTCATCGGCCGCCGCCGCCTCCGCGAGCTCGCCGGACCTCCCCCAACGCCGCCTCCCTCGTCGAGCTGACCGGCCGCCGCCGCCTCCTCGAGCTCGTTGGCGCCCTCCACCATCCTCGAGCTCGTCGGCCCTGCTCCTGGTACGGCCCTTCCACTTCCCCCTTTCCCTCCTCTGCTCGCTGACCCTGCTCCTCACCGGCTCCGATTTCCCTGCTCGATAACGATGAATTGTTACGTGATGATGATGAATTGTTGATCAATATGTTTTGTGATGCATATGAGTTGTCCGGATGATGAATTGATCGATCAATTAGCGATGTTGAATATTACGAGAATGAAATGAGATGTTCGATCGGATGAGATGAGATGTTCGATCGGATGAAATGAGATGAGATGCTCTGCTCCGAGTTATGAAATTGTTACATAAGCCATTTTATCTGCTTGGCTTAGCTTCCATGCATGGTAACATATATAAGACATTTACGAAATTGTTGCATCTAGCTTGGCTTAGCTTCCATGGTTACATAAGACATTTTATCGGACATTTTCGGTGCTAATGTTGTACTTAGCCATGCCTCTAAAACATGGTTTATGGTATGTGATATCTTAAACATAAAAATTGTGCAACTACGATTCTCTTTGATCCTACCTAGTTGACATTTTCGGTGCTGATGTTACATAAGCCATTTTAGCTCATATACTTGTCTATATTTGGGACATAGTAACTCAAACCTCCGGGACTTGTCTATATTTTGAAAACCTTGATAATGGCAGGTAGCAAATGTATACCTTGGTCAACTGTGACATTGGTTTCTTTTTTTATGCTCCATACAAGCACCAATTGATATTTGATTTCAGTTGGTGTTTAAACTTGATGCTAAATATTTCATTTTGATGTTTGTCTTGTCCCTGTTTAGCCAATGCATGCCATGTCCATGTTTAGTCAATTCGAAAGTTTATGATGAAACTGGACCACAATTTTATATGTTATTTAGTGTGCTCTATGGGGTGATCTACGATCTTGAATTATATCGTAGCTATGTTTGATAAAATTCTGTCAATTATGCTATGACAATTCCTGCTGCTCGAGTGCTCTTCCATGGTTACATAAGCCATTTTATCGGATATTTTCAGTGCTAATGTTGCACTTAGCCATGCCTCTAAAACATGGTTTATGCTATGTGATATCTTAAACATAAAAATTGTGCAACTCTGATTCTCTTTGATCCTACCTAGTTGACATTTTCAGTGCTGATGTTACATAAGCCATTTTAGCTCATATACTTGTCTATATTTGGGACATAGTAACTCAAACCTCCAGGACTTGTCTATATTTTGAAAACCTTGATAATGGCAGGTAGCAAATGTATACCTTGGTCAACTGTGACATTGGTTTCCTTTTTTATGCTCCATACAAGCACCAATTGATATTTGATTTCAGTTGGTGTTTAAACTTGATGCTAAATATTTCATTTTGATGTTTGTCTTGTCCCTGTTTAGTCAATGCATGCCATGTCCATGTTTAGTCAATTATGTCAATTATGCTATGACAATTCCTGCTGCTCACTGCTATGTTTGATAAAATTTTGTCAATTATGCTATGTCAATTCCTGCTGCTCGGTGCTCCTGCTATGTTCGATAAAATGTTCTGTCAATTATGCTTTGGAAGTTCTCGCTTAGCAATTGAATTGCCCGCGGCTCGGTGCTCCTGCTCTGTGAATTGCCCACTTAGCGAGTGAATTCTGAATTTGAGGATGCTTAAACTATTGATGATTGATGATTGATGTGCAGTGAGATTATATATAACTATTTATTTCCTCTCTTTCCTCTATTTCATTGGCCACCTATCTATTGTGGTTATCTGAAAATTATGCATTGGCCACCTATCTGAATTATACATTGGCCACCTATTTTCTCATCACTTTCCTCTCTTTTCTCCTCTCTTTCATGGCTAGACCACTTTTTAAAAATTAAACTATTTTCTCTTCTCTACTCTCTTCTCTTTTCTCCCCTTTCTTTCCTCTCTTTTCTCCTCTATTTCCTCTCTTTACCACTTTTTTAAAACAAAAAAAAACTATTCTCCTCTCTACTTTCTTCTCTTTTTCCCCTTTCTTTCCTCTCTTTTCTCCTCTATATCCTCTCTTTTCTCCTCTCTTCCTCTCTGTCATGGCTAGACCACCTTTTTTAAATAAAAACTATTTTCTCTTCTCTACTCTCTTCTCTTTTCTCCTCTATTTCCTCTCTTTTCTCTCTTTTATCCTATCTTTACTCTCTCTCTGTCTCTCTCCTTGGTCTAGCCATGCTCGATGATGAAAGTGGACAAAGTGAGATGAGCGTGGCAGCATGGACCGCATCCTCGGATGTTGGAAACAAGTTGCCATACGAGTCGATGAACTTAATGATAGCGTTGAATGGCCGTTGATTCGGCAACCCGCACCGAGAGCATTTTTCCGGCAGATGATGACTTTTAATAGGAGACGAGGTAGATGGGATTGAAGAATGTAGAATGTAGGGTGTGCTTCATTAGGAAGGTTGGTACAATAAAATGCAAGACATACCGCAACTCATACGACCTGGGGTAGACATGGTCGGATGCTTGGGTATTCTCCGGATTATCTTTGTGATGTGTATGGCACATTATATTTGATTTTCCGGAGGATACCCAAGTATCCTGACCTATTTACCACGAGGTCGTATAAATTATGGTATGCATTGCATAGTGTGCACCTGCCTTTCTTATGAAACTGTTCTACATTGTATGTCTTTCTATCTCGTCTACCTCCTCTACTATATGATTCCGATGCTATCCCTTCTTTCCTTTTTTTCTTTTAATTGTCTCTACCAATAATTGATGGCCTTTTTAAATAGTGAGAGCCGTTAATTGACGGCCTTTTAAACACTTTTGTAGCGATATTCTTACGTGTTATCAACTAAAGAAGCTTAACAATATGCGTATCTATTCTTTTCTTTTAGCAAGCTTAACAATGGATCAAGGCAAAGAAGTTGAACCTGTTCAGAGCCCCGTGTCGGCGCATGAATCAGCTAACGGTTCGGATCATTCAACATCGTTTGAGGAACCTTCTCCTCTCGAGATTCCTTGCGGTAAAAGGCAACGGGTTGAGCAACCTGACCCTGATTACAACCCAAACGATGACGTAGATGATGAGGTATCGCATCGTCAAAATCATATTTCATGGACAATAATTATTGTTTAATTAAAACGTCCTCTAACTATATTTTCAATAGGTTGTTGAAACACGTCGTAGTGCTCGACGCTTATTTCTTGAAGATGCTCCTCCCACATCGTCGGAGGCCGCTGCTGCAACAGCGTCCACTGTAGAAAGACGGAACAAAGGGCAAAGAAATACAAACAAGCTGCATACCGCCGTTCAAGCTGTTACGACAATAGACAAGGATGGGGCTCCGGTTGAGCCTCAAGGCGTCAACGCGAATCGGCGCAATGATTGCGGTGTATTAGTCCGAACCGCAATCAATATTAAGTACGACAGCTGGCTTGACGTGCCAACCGGTGAAAAGGACACGTGGGAGAACTTGAGTAGAACCTACATTTTTCCACCCGAAGTCTCCGAGCGGGCCAAAAATGCTACTCCGAAAACCATGGGAGGTGCCTAAGGACATTCAGGACAACCCTTAATACGAAGTTTGTCCGGAAGGGTCTCACACCGTTCCGAAGTACGGTTTTATCACGCCTAATGATTGGAACTCGTTCGTCGAGAAAGTCTCCTCCAAGGATGCTAAAAAGAAGAGCGAGATTTTCCAAAGCTTGAGTAGAAAGAACAAGTTACGTCCTAATCTGGGACCAGGAGGATACAAGGCTAAAGTGAAGAAATGGAGGAGTATGGAAGAACAACGCCGACAAGCTGGAATCCCAAACCCGTTAGAAGGATGCGGTGAACGAACCCGAAATTGGGTGCTTGGGCGTTCAAAGTCCACTCGCTGATGGGCAGCTAGTGTCGAAAAGCTCAGGGTTACCGAAGTCTTGCAAAAAGCAAAGCAAGTAGCCGCCCAACGAAGGAAGGTACTCTCAATTCATAGACAGATGAGTTGGTCTGTTGCCATCGGGACCGATGAACATCGGGGTCGTACAAGAGGGGTCTCTTCACCGGCACGATTGAAAGAAGTGTCGTCTGCTGCCACGAGTGAAGAATGTAGTAGGTGTGGGCCACGCGAGCAACAGGGTATCGATCATGAATGGTGGGTAAAAACTTCTACGAATTCATGAAGAATAATCCTCAAGCTGTCATGCAACCTATCATGGTACCGGAATTTCAACTCAACATTGACAACCCAAGTCCGTATGCTCGGCCTCCAAGCAGTCATGGCTCTGCGCTCGATGCCACCAGGTACCTCGTGGATGACATCACGGAGAATACACCTTGTGAGCTGCACATGACGCTCGGCAAGAGAGGGAAGACCGTCAAGGTAGCAGAGGGCATTGCGATCCCTGGACATACATTTAACGATGTACCAATTCCGCAGGAGTGTGCTAGAGTCCATGTTATCAAGGTTCAGGACAACTATCTTGCTTGCGACCTTGATTATCCATAGGAGGATGATGGTATTGAGACACTCGAGGATGCGATTAATCATATCATCCTTTGGCTTCGACGCGAGATCGTCGTTCTTGTAGCGCATTCTTCGCCCGCACCTACGCCTCCTCCTACTCAAGAAGCACCGGTTGACCCCGAGATTTCTTTTGAGCCACTACCTTCACCTCGGCCTTCTCCGACGCATGAGGACCAGATCCCTCTGGAACATGGCTTCTCCACGCCGCCTCGTCCGGATGTTGGGAATGAGGCAGCTCTCCTTCGAACAACATCGACTCCGGCTCCAGCGACACCACGTGACAAAGGGGCTAGGGCGATTCGTAGCTCGTCCACCCCGCCTAATAACAGTGAACCTTTGATCGAGCCTGTTCCACCTCCGCCTCCGAGGAAGGAGTTATCTAGCGCGGAAATAAGTAAGTACACTTTTGTAGTACTTATGAATTCACGACTATGTATATAGTTACTGATATATTAACGACTTGGCATGCGGTCGCAACATGGCATAAAGGCGTGGCGGCAGCATATAGGAGCGAGAATAAGGAAGTGGTCCCACATGTTCTCGTTCCGCCTCCTGGCGTCCCGAAGGAGGTTGGGATCTCACACAAGAAGACTTCCCTACCTATAAGCATGGCATGCCACTACTACCAGCAGATGTATTGAAAAAGAAGCCATGGATATTTAAGTACTTTCATCCATGGTACTTAAATGCATGTAGCAAGGGTGTCCAAGTTATCGCGGCAAGGATCCCTGGAGTGGTTTTTGGATAAGAGGGATATTTTGACTTAAATGTGCCTTTTGAGGAGATCCATGCTCTGTACCGTCTCCAACGCATGGATGCCACTCTCGTTACCGTCCGGTGCCTCGTAAGTGTTTTCGACCTTTATTATATTTCCAAGCAAATGACACATGAATTCAATCGACTACCCTTTTTCATCGCTCGGAATGTGTCATCACTCCGGTGCCTCAAATGAAGTCGGATATCTAAACCCAATCGCCATTAGCCAAAGCGCTATGAATCCAAAGATTACCGATAATCATCCTCGTTGGTCGGAAAGAAGGTGGCCAAAGCCAGAAGGCAACAAGTACATGTCCAATGCGGTTAAGGATGCAAGGAGATGTATAGCAACCTACATTGGGAGACGCATGTACGAATGGAGAGAGAGACGATGCATTATGGCTCCATATAACTTTGAGTAAGTTTTCGTAACCTGCTACTTCTTGTGCAAATCATTATTTCACTTAGATAATGACATAATGACATATTTTATAGTGACCATTGGATTGCTTTCATGATACATCCAAAACTCGCGGGATTTTGGGTGTTTGACTCTTTGGATTATGATCCTAAGAGGTACAAGGATTTCATGGACACCCTTAATAGGTAATTTCAGATATTCAATGGACTATCATTTTTTATAGATTGCATTATGCTCGTTGCTCATTTGCTTTTCTACCTATTAAAGAATAAACATCCTTTTTAATTTCTCTTTTCTTTTGATACCCACATCCTTTGATACCCATCGATCTATACCGTTGATCCAATCTATCTACAATACCAATTTTCTTCTTTTTCCTATGATTTGTGGACCAAGTCAATGTTTATGCTACTATGTTTACACAAATTGTATTCGGATTGTCCTCCAAATTTTCGTTTTTTTCACCAAAGTTTCTACCCTTTCGTAGTTGCTCTTTCCGCACTACCGCTATTATTTCCAAACTTGCTTCCGAACTGTGCTATTATTTCCAAAATTGCTCCTACTCACGATCCAGTCGGTCCCGAGAATCTCGCACGGCAATACTGACGACGCACCGCGGCGCGGTAATCCCGCACGGCACCACGCACGTTCCATAATCCTCTTGCACCATGCACGTTCCTTAATCTCGCACGGCACCTGCCGCTCCACCACGATCAAGCACGGCTCCACAGGATTACGGCCGCCGGCCTGCTAATCACTTCGCCCGCCTACGCCCTCCGTTCTTCGCCCGCCTGCGTCAGCGAGGAGCTCGCCAAGGAGGAGGCCAAGGCGCTGGCGGCCGCGGTCAAGTCGGCGCCGGCGACGAAGCTGGTGCAGAACGAGCAGGTGGTGAGGGTGCTGGCCACGAGGAGCAACCCGCAGCTCAGAGCAACCTGGAGCTGCAAGGCTAACCACTCGAGGAGGTGCGTACGTGCTTCGCCAAACAAACAGATTGAACAATTAATTATCTTGTCGTCCCATGGATAGTAATCTAATAATGGTAATTCTGACTCCGATCTCCTTGTTCTTCCTGATCGATCGACAACCTCATCACAGGACCTCGCCGCCGAGCCGTGCCTGCAGGAGGCCGTCAAGTGCCTGGACTCGCCGGCCAGGTACTTGGCCGAGGTGATCAACGGCTCGACGTTCTTCTCCCGCCTTGTTTGATCAGTTGATCGGTGTCCTGGAGTTTGTGATCTTTTTCCCATGCCCCGTTTTTATCACCTTCGATTTCCTGATTTTGCCTGGTTCTGGATTGAGCTTGCTTTCATTTCTGTCTAAACAAGAAATACAAATTGTTCCCGGGTATGTAACCTCAGGGATCAAGTTTTTAATTTGCTGGCATTAAAAAATTTACAGTTCATAAAGTTAGTGTTCAGTTTAATGTTGCTTAATTTGTGTTCTAATACAATCAACGATTTAAATTAGTCCCAATTATGAGACCTCATGGATTAGGTTTTAAATTTGCTGAAATTGATCTTCACTTATGTCAAATATTACAGTTTATAAAGTTAGTGTTCAGTTTATCTTGCTTAATTAAGCCAATATATAAATTTTGCACTGATTGACTTTAAATGTGAGCTACAATACTTAGAAGTGTGTCTGTAATTTGATTGTGATGATGATTAGATGAGGTTAGAGGATCAGTTAACAGTCTAGCTAAATTTGCAAGACCACGTGTCATGGGCCTAACCAGGCCCAATCTGGGAGTCCAGCTGGTTTAGAATTAGGGTTTCAGTTAATTTAGGAGGTCACATCCAGTTCAGGCAAGCAACGTTTTGGAAATAATAGTTAGAGATAGAGTTTGAGTCTATCACGTGTAATCTGCCGGCTCCTATATATTGAGGAGGTCACATCCAGTTCAGGCAAGCAAGAAAGATGAGTTTAAGGTAAAACTGTGGTGTTTGAAACTAAAACTACTTCAACACAGGCAAGCAAGAAAGATTTTTATCTTTAATTCAATTTTGTTTGAAGACTTGTTGATTCTGAACTGAACCCTTTACGTCCTTTTTCTATAACCAAACATTACCCTCATGATTAGCAAAAGTTTCAACGTTATGCCCTTAGTTATACTGTAATGTGTAATTCACATTATAAAATAGCTTGCTCGGATCAGTTGAGAGACATCCAATTTTGCTAATAGAATCCACATATTTTTTATTTTAATGGTTTTTTAGAATTTTAGAATTTTTTTCTCAGTTGTCCTGTCGTTTTTGGTAACGTGTGATCCAAGTAGCAATTTCAATAATTTTAAACATATAGGATGTAATTGTTGGAACTGTTATGAGTTTGATATCTACTTTATTTGAAGCTTGTATTTTTGTTTATATAAATGCAGTAAATATAACACGTGCGTGTCGCACGTGCACTATACTAGTTTATATTAGTTCCTATATATACTATCTCGAGCTTGGTGGTGACCCTCGTCCCAAACGGACCAACCTTGGATACAAAACGCATTATCCGGTACTATTATCTCATATCATGGTCATTTCCTTTATTCAATTAATTAATGTCTCTATTTGTAAAGTAACTTAACCATCTCCTTGTTTTGTAAAGTGTTCAAAACAGCGTCCCGGGACCGTGACCTGTGGCTACTATGTGTGCAAATACATAAGCGTCGGAAATGGGGAATATACTACATTCCCTACGAAAGAACCGGCCCCATGGAAAGATGTAAGTATTTAGTGTGTTTTTTCTTGCATTAGTATATTAGTTTTATATTACTTAACAAACATGTATTAATTCCATAATCTATTTGTGGCAGCAACGCTATGAAAAGCCAAAAACAGGTTCCTACTTAGAAAAAGCACGCTCGAGCTCGTTGCAGCCAAACTCCTCCGCTTCATGATTCGTGAGTTCCGTAATGAAATAGGCAAGTATTTTGATCCTCTAAGTTATGTTGCAATGCATGAAGACTTGTATAGCTACAGCGGTCAAAAGGGCTACCAAGATGCAATTGTGCAAAATTCAAAGACGAGAGGAGCAGAGATTGAAGGCACTAGAGCCGAAGTGGTCTGGATAAATTGTAATTTAGTTGTGTTTTGATAGATGAATATTGTGTATTGGAAACATGATATATATGTATGTGGATATTGTAAAATGGATGACAACTATGTCGTATGTACATATAATTGCTTTAATGATTATTTCTATGGTCTTGCGTATATATAGTGTGAATGTATTTTCAGTTCAGTCAAAATATTTGAATTTGTCACCTGGAAAATAAAACAAATAGCAATAATTGTTTCAGTTCGGAAAATTCTAGTAATATCGGACACGATGATGTCACTAGACGATATTGCTGTCTAGGCCAGCAATATCGGGCGGATGACATCATCGTGCACGATATTGGCAAAACCACGAGCAAAATCGGGCACGGTGATGTCATCCGCCCGTTATTGAAGGGTCACACAGCAATATCGGCCCTCGTGATGTCATATGACCGCTATTGTAGGGAGACCCCGCAATAGCGGTCGTGATGATGTCATCCGCCCGCTATTGATGGGTTGCCGGCAATAGCGGGCATGTGACATCATCCTGTCCGCTATTGAAGGGTTTCCTACAATAGCGGGCGATCGTGGGCGCTATTGTTGGTCCGACCCTGCAATAACGTGTGCGTAATAGCGCCGGAATGCCCGCTATTGCAAGGCCAAAATGCCTGCTATTGCAAGCCTCTTTTCCGATAGTGTTGGCGCATCGCTGGAAAGAAAGAAAACAACTAGTGTCTCACCACAGCTCGGGAATTTTGCAATGCGGCGGAGGATCGACGGTGAGCTGCCGTTGAAGAAAACGACCTCGCCTCGACGGAGCAAAGCGACTCGGCCCGATTGCAAGTGTTGAGAAGCTTCGCCGAGTGGTTGCGGAGCTTGTGGTGGCGATGGCGTGGATGGGGAGGGGTCGGAGTGGCTCGGCGGCGTGGAACCGCAGAGCTCCCGTCAACGGCGGTCGGGTGGGGAAGAATGAGAGAGAGAGAGGGAAATGATAGGGATGGCTCGGGCTTTATCCGCGGAGAGGTGAAGCGGCGCTACGTCGACAGGCAAGCAGCTGCGTGGGGGGGCGTGGATGCGTGGCCGGAGGCGGTTCGAACGGCGGCGGTTGGCGCCGAGAGAGAAGAGAGAAGAGAGAGGTCGGCGCTTGGGCCCGGCCCGGTAATTTTGCAAAAACACCCTCGGGCTTTTGCGTAATTGAAAAACCACTTTCCCGAGCTCAGAAAATTTTATAAAAATTTAGGGTTACTAATGAAATTATTTCAAACACTTTTCCTTTTAAGTCCAAGTTCAAATTCCAAATATTGTTTGGATGAAAAATTCATGTATAAATTAAAAAGGAAAGCTTTAATTATTTCTTGTAGATATTTTTACAAAGCAAAATAATTTCAGAGCAATTTCATAATTCTGTTATTGTTATGTTTTATCAGTAGAAAATGGTAACACCATAATTTACTTTTATTTATTTAAATTCTTTTTAAGAACTTAATTTAACTTAGGTTAAATTGATATTTTATGTGCATTTCTTAACTCAAACTTTAATAGTTTCACAAATGCAACATGATGACATGATGAATAATGATATGAGATGCACTTTTATTTTAGGGTTATTACAGCCCTCTCCCTTACAGGAATCTCGCCCGAGATTCACGATCGAAACGACTAGACGATGATGCTAAAGAATTTGGGGTAGTTGGATCGAAGAAACTCTTCTTGCTCCCAAGTAGCTTCAGCTTCCGAGTGATTACTCCATTGAATCTTGTAGAACTTGAGGGTTCGATGTCGAGTCACTCGATCCTTGGTGTCGAGAACTTTGATCGGATGTTCGTCATATGTCAAATCTGTCTGTAACTCGTTCCACATCGAGTTGTCGGTATGTCCACCGGTGGTTTCGAGACACTTCTTCGGTTGAGACACGTGGAACACATTGTGGATTCCCGATAAATGTGTTGGCAATTCCAAACGATATGCTATGGCTCCACATCTCTCTTGGATTGGAAAAGGTCCGATGTATCGTGGTGCTAACTTGCCTTTGATTCCAAACCGTTGAACACCTTTGGTTGGAGATACTCGGAGGTAAACTTGATCTCCAACCTTGAATGCCAACTCTCGACGTCTTTTATCGGCATAGCCGATCTCGTCGAGATTTAGCTCTCTTGAGGTTCTATTGAATGAGACGTACTTGTTCCTCTCGCATCTTTTACCGAGTCAGGTCCGAAGATTATTCTTTCTCCACTATCGGACCAATTCGGAGGTGTGCGACAACTACGTCCATATAGAGCTTGGAATGGTGACATTCCGGCACTCTCTTGATAGTTGTTGTTGTATGAGAACTCTGCCAGCGGTAAACATTTCTCCCAATCCTTCCCATATGTCAAGACACATGCTCGAAGCATATCCTCGAGGTATTGATTGATTCTTTACTGTCTGTCCATCCGTTTGAGGATGATAAGCTGAGCTTCGAATCAATCTCGTTCCCAATGTCTCCTGTAATTGTTCCCAAAATCTGGAGACAAACCGTGTTCCTCGATCGGAGATAATAGTCTTTGGCACTCCATGCGGACGAGAGAATGCGAGCGATGTACAACTATGCATATTTATCAACGGTGTACCGAGTATGTACCGGTATGAAGTGAGCTGACTTAGTCAATCTATCTACAATAACCCGGATGGAATCGTGTTTTCGTGGGCTTAACGGTAACCCAACGATGAAATCCATGCCGACGTCCTCCCACTTCCATTCAGGAATACTCAAGGGTTGCAATGGACCCGCTTGCTTCAAGTGCTCTGCTTTGACTCGTCGACGGACATCGCACTCATTAACATACTTGGCTATTTCTCGCTTCATGCGTGTCCACCAAAATCTTTGCTTCAGATTTTGATACATCTTGTTGGTTCTAGGGTGAATTGAGTACTTAGATGTATGAGCTTCATCCACTATCTTCTTGCAAAGTTCTAGGTTCTTAGGTACTACTAGTCGATTCTTGAACCAAATAACTCCTTCATGATCTTCTCCGAAACATTTAACTTCACCTTTCTTGAGTCGTCTTCTAATATGTTCTATGCCAACACTTTTTCGTTGAGCTGCTACCACTTCTTCACGAATGGTAGGGATAAGAGACAAATTAGTCAAAGCTCCATACGGAAGAATCCGAAGATTCGACTCACCACATTCTCGTGGAGGTGCTTGAATTAAGAGTTGAGCCGTGAGGTTATTGCAATGAACCTTGCGACTCAAAGCATCAGCTACCACGTTTGCTTTGCCTCGGGTGATAGTGAATCTCTAGTTCATAATCCTTTATTAACTCTAGCCATCTTCGTTGACACATATTCGGATCTGCTTGGGTGAAGATGTACTTAAGACTCTTGTGGTCGGTGTATAAATGTACCAAATTTCCCAAGAGATAGTGCCTCCAGCTCTTCAATGCGAGAACTACTCGCTGCTAGTTCCAGGTCATGTGTGGGATAGTGTTCTTCATGACGCCTAAGTTGTCGAGAGGCATAGGCAATCACTCGACCTTCCTGCATTAGAACACATCCGAGTCCTGTTCCCGATGCATCACAATATACATCAAATGGCTTTGTCGGATCCGGTCGAGCGAGCACCGGTGCTGTTGTCGACAACTTCTTCAACGTCTAAAAACCTTCTTCACAATTCTTGCTCCATTCGTACTTCTTATCTTTTTCCAGCAGTTTAGTCATTGGCTTGGCAATCTTCGAGAAGTTTGGAATAAATCTTCCGTAGTAACCAGCCAGTCCCAAGAAACTTCTGATTTGTGAGACTCGACTTCGGTGGCTTCCAATCCAACACTTCTTGAACATTGCTTGGGTCAACGGCTACTCCTTCGGCTGATATCACATGCCCTAGGAACGACACTTCCTTTAACCAAAACTCACACTTGCTAAACTTGGCATATAGCTGATGATCTCTTAGACGTTGCAATACAATCCTTAAGTGAGTGGCGTGTTCCTCTTCCGTCTTGGAATAGATCAAGATGTCATCATGGAATACCACGACAAACTTGTCCAGCTCCGGCATGAATACCGAGTTCATGAGGTACACGAAGTGTGCTCGGGGCATTGGTCAATCCAAAATACATCACCAAGTATTCATAAAGTCCATATCTCGGTGGAAAATGCGGTCTTCGGTATATCTTCGACTCGGATCTTAATCTAATGATATCCCGAGCGAAGATCTATCTTAGAGAAGACCTTGGCTCCCATTAATTGATCGAACAAGATGTCAATCCTCGGAAGAGGGTACTTGTTCTTGATGGTAACTGAATTCAAAGGTCTATAATCCACACATAGCCTTAATGTCTTGTCCTTTTTCTTCACGAATAAGGCTGGGCATCCCCATGGTGACGAACTTGGGCGAATATATCCCTTGTCCAATAACGCCTTTAATTTCACCTTTAACTCTGCTAGCTCATTTGGTGGCATCCGATATGGTCTCCTTGATATTGGTGTTGTTCTAGGTCTGTAACTCTATCTTAAACTCTACCGCTCGATCCGGCGGTAGTCCCGTTAAGTCGTTTGGAAAGGCATCCGGGTACTCACGGACTATTGGTATATCCTTCGGACTTTTACTTATAACCTTATTAACCATTGGCAAAATAGTCCGGGAAGAGTTAAAAGTAAGCAATCTCGACCATGAACATGAGAGTTCGGATATACGGCTCGAGATGCTATATCATGTACTTCCTTATGGAAATTCATCCATTGCATGCCAATAATTGCATCTAACCCTTGCCCATCCAATATGATTAATGAAGTGGAATAAATCTTGCTACCCAGTTTTAATGGCATATTGGCAGCTGCTTCATTTGTAAGGATTTTACCCCAGGTGTTGAAATAAGATGTGCACATAGCAACTTGGATGGCATGATGCGATGCTTTGCTACATATGACTTGCTGATGAAATTATGCATGGCTCCCGAATGAAATAAAACCATAGCAGGATGATCAGCGATACAAAACATACCCGCTAGGATTTGTCCTCCTTCCGGTAATTCCTCGCCGTGGTAAAGTTTGCACGGCCGGTTTTCACTTGAGTACTCTTGGCCTGCGTCCTTGGCTGATTCTAGGGTTGTCCTTGTGGTCGGGGTGCATAAGAAGCTTTCGTGGATATGGACAACTGCGGTAGAAATGTCCCGGACGGCCACAATTGAAACATGGCGGTCCATTCTACTGCGGTGCTTGATTCACCGGTCGTGAATTCCGAGCATTCTGCTGCTGATAAGGCGGACGATATTGATTCGACCACTGCTACTGAGATTGTTGTGGTTGCTGAGGCTGCTGATAATTATTTGGACGAGAGGGCATATGCTGATATCGCCGACTCGACGGTGCGGTGTAGACCGATCCGTACTTTGACGGTCCACCACTTCCTTGTCCAGCGGCCGGCCTCTTCTTACTCTTCTCCGCTTGATGAAGGCGGATAGAATCTTCCAATGAGATAGCGTCACGTACAAAGTCATTGAAGCTACCTATCTTGTTCAGCACGAGACGTGATCTGCAGCTTGGTACTCAGCCCTTCCTTGAACAAATTCTTCTTCTTGGCATCGGTGTCCACATGCTCGGGTGCATATTGAGCAAGACGGTTGAATACCTTAGAGTAGGTATGCACGGTCATGTCGCCTTGCTTCAATGACAGAAATTCCTTTCTCTTCGATTCATCAAACCTTACGGAATGTGGTGCTCCCTGAGGGCTTTAGTAAACTCGGCCCAAGAAATCCGATGTCCTGAAGGAAACATCGCTTTATAATTGGCCCACCATGCTCCGAGCAAACCCTTGTAGTTGTTGTGAAGCGAAGAGAGTCTTCCGATGATCCGTGCATGGGAACAACTCCAGCTTCGACTCGATTGTGCGGAGCCAATGATCCGCCTCCAACGGTTCACCCGTATCCGAGAAAACCGGGGGCAAGCCGATAAGAAATCCGAGAAAGTCACCCTCTCTTCCGGTGCATTCCGGCCTTGGTGACCTCCCTGCGGAGCGGTGTTTCGGACTAGCTGCTCCAATAATTCTCGCTGCTCCGCGCGAGAATGCAACACAGCTGCGATTGCCTGTGGCAATGTTGGGGGTGGTGGTGGTGTTCCCGCCCTCGTTGAGAACTTTCCGGCTCATCACGTCTCCTTGTCCCAACCATTCTGTCCAAGAAAAATTTACGTTAGACATCTTAATTCTAACATAATTATGGAAGGAATAGGAATACATGAATGAGAATTTGCCAATAATAACTTTTATGCAACAATAGTCTTTATTATAGCAACCACCAAATCCATAAGCACATATTCATACATCCAAGTTACAACGATCCTTATTGCGACACTCGTGCATGGTTACACCACGCTCGTTATTTAACTACTACCTATATTACATACTAGCTTCCTCACTCGGTGCTAGTTACTATTCTATTCTTCTTCGCGAATCTCGGACGTCACTTCCTGGCTCTTGGAGCTTCCGGTCTCGGATGCTGCATCCTCCGATCGTGGAATCTCCGTGAAGTCTATGACCGAGTCCACGTCCATTATCTCTTCAGGATCCTCCTCTTCTTCTTCGATTCATCCGCCATGGGGTTCTCCCGCACTTCGGTTCATCCTCGGGAGGTTGCTGTCCAATTTCTTCATTCAGTAGCGCATTGTGTGCCCGGAGTAAATTTTGCTCTAACCGATGGATCGGGCATTTGCGGTTGCTAGTTGTTGATCCTTGAATTGAATCTGCTCCTCCTTATTTAACAATCTGCGCCTCTCTAATCGCTAACAGCTCCTCCTTTTCTTCCAGCTGCCTCTCCAACTCCAATAGACGAGTATCCTCCACCCGTCCTCTCACGTCACCGACGAAGTTACTTGTGCTGTCCATCTCTATGGAGAAATCATCATATCAAACACGGGCAGAAAACAATCCAAGTATTGCAGCAAACTCTTGTATACTATACTAACAACTGCATAGATATATTATACACTACCACATCTTTTCATACATTATTTATTTGTACACATCCGACCCAGCTTTTTCATACATTGCCACATGTCCAACATCTGCTACTACCCTATGCTACGGTCGACCTACGTCAGCAAAATAGGCCTACCATCCTACTCGTGGTCCGGCTATCCTACATCAGCACTAAGCTAACACCGGCTAAGCTGGCGGCGCGTGGTTGTTAGCGTCCGACTCGGCGTTCTCCTCCGGTGGGGTCGGTGGTGCCTCGTAGTCCACACCGGAGATCTCCTCGGCGTCGTCGGGTGGACCCTGCAGCTGCTGCTGCTGTAGCTGCTCGGAACTGCCCGAACAGCTCGTCCTGGTCGTGCAACAACGCGTGGTGCGCCTCGGCCGATCCGTCGTACAACTCCTCAAGCTGGTGCATCTGGTTCTCGATCTCAATCGAGTCTCCACAACGTGGTTACGCCGTGCTTGTCACTCCTGCCAACTCGCCACGTGTGCTTCGCGTCGTCGTCGCGAGCGGCGTCACGCCGGGCGGTAACCGTGACCAGCTGCTCGTCCAAAGCTATAGACATCCCGTGAAACCCGTCACGGTCCTGGGTAACCTCCACTAGCTGCTCCTCCAGCTCGGCGATCCCGGCGTGAGACCTCCGGATCTCCTGGCAGTCCACTCGGAAGCGGTTCTTCCAAGCGCCGATCCGTCCGTCCCGACTCTGCACCTGCGCCTCCAGGTGGTGGATCCTCTGTTCCAGCTCGGTGACACATGCAGCCCGTGCGTCCTCCTCCTCCCGAACACGCTTCCTAACGCGAGTCATCGACATCTGCAAGGAACATGTTTAAACTGGTTAAACACTTCTTCCCACGTAAAAGAAAACGAAAGTACAACCTATTACAAGTACTACAAGACTAGCTAAGTATAACCCCAACTTTTTATTTTTAACACTCAATATGACATGATGCATGCTCGCGAGACTAACTATACGTACTATAGTATATAAAACTACAACGAATAGTTAGCACTACCCAAAACCCGAACGTTGAACGGTTAGTAAAAATCTAACTATTCTACATCCTTATAGGGCTCCGTGCTCTCCCGTACTCTAAACGTGCTAAACGTGTTAAGTTTTGAAAACGAGCTTGTAACGATGTACTCGTTGCCCCTGAACCGCTCCGATACCAGCTGTGACATCCCCTCCAGGATACCCGGGAATCGGTACAGGGGGACACTCGACGAAGCGAGTTACAACGAGTGCATCATTTCATACAAGCCGAATATATACATCATGGTATAATACAACCAGGTTTTCAAAGTACAAACATCGTATAGCGGAAGCATAAACATTATTGCAGTTTAAAACATTACTAGTCTTGCAGCGGAACGTAGTCTTTGTACCACAAAATACGACTAAAACGTTTATCGTGATGTACCGAGCCCGACGTACACCACGGTCCTTCTCCTTCACGGCGTCGGGATACGTTCCCATTGTAGGGAACCTCTCTCGAGACATTGCTCCTCTTCCGGAAAGCTACCGTATAAGTCGTGGAAGTACGACTCATGTCCCGAAACACAACGAACGAACCCCGAGTATTCTAATACTCAGCAAGACCGACCCGTCAACGAGCACGCTAAGGCCGACACCTAGTATGCAAAGGCTTTCCGGCTGTGGAGTTGACTCTCTTGTGAAAACTGCACTAATGGTTGATCCTTACTTTCAATGTTTTAGCTCAACATTAAGTTTATGAGAATCCATGTTTGCAGTCTACCACTATTGCAATCAAGTTTGCAAGAAAAGATCAGATTAGACCACATTTCTTTCATCTCTCATCCTCATCTTCTAGTTGATTAACTACGATGTGACGAGCTAAACAAGCGGTACTCATTACTGCGAGAGACAGCGATTCGAATCGATTTATACCAGCTGGCAAAACCCGACTACACGACGTATACGCGCCACACTCGGTCGTATACGACAACTTTTCCCGCTAGCACTGGCGGAAGACTAGCCGTTTCCAAACTCCCCGGGAATATGGTGCCTCCACGACTTCCTCCGTGGCCGACCCATTTCCCTCCCGTGAGATCGCCCTCTCACTAACAGCCAACAGAAGAGAGTTGGCTACGCTACATCTCCGGGGCGGTAGGGTACATCAGCTTGCTGGGCCCATGACACCAGCATGTAGTACGATACGTTCAAACTTGTTCAACTAAGCCGACAACGGTACGGTCCTTGACCGACTCGGACGGGGCTACCACCTTGCAAGACCTCATCTCCGTCTTGCCCTTTCTCCTACGGGGCCCGTCCGGTCTCAACATCATTAACACTCTCCTTTAAATTAACAACAGCACATCAAATACTTAAAGCCTCCATGCTTTAAGATCCCTAAAACATCTACCGTTGCGACTATGGATTAAGCCTAGCTTCTATTGAGCTACCTGTACCAGATATAGTATAAATAAACGGAACCTATCTCATGCATCTAGGGTGTCAATCATTCCCTAACACCTAATGCACAAACATATCTTAACTAGTGTGATAAAATAAAATATTTAAAACATAGGTAGGATGCACCGGGGCTTGCCTTGATTCACGTCGGTATTAGCTTCCTCGGTGTTCGGGTCGACTTTGATGTTTCCGTCTCTCGTCTCGACCTCGGACGGAACCTCGATCACGTCAGGACCTAGGTCGACCAACAATATGTCGCGAATCACAACCATGCATGCATGAATGTACATGATATGATATGCAATGATTCTTATCGACACGTTCATTAATTAACAATTAATAATTAATTAATGATATGCAATAATGCATAAAGTAATAAATTGGGATCACATGAAATGACAGGTGTTGTAACAACCCTCACAAACAAAAAGTGCATCTCATGTCATTCATGATCATGTCATCATGTTGCATTTTTAAAACTATTTCATTGGGTGTTAAAAATGCACATAAAATAATGAATTTAACCTAAGTCAAATTAAGATCTTAAAGAGACAAATTAAATACAAGTAAATTATGGAGTTTAACATTTTGTGTTGGTTAAACATAATGATAAAAGATTTATGAAATTGCTCTGAAATTATTTTGCTTTGTAAAAAGGTCTACAAGAAATAATGAAAACTTCTCTTTTTAATTTAAACTTGAATTTTTAATCCAAAATTTATTTAGAATTTGAACTTCGTCCTAAAAGGAAAAAGATCCAGAATATTCTCAAATGTATCCCTGAATTTTCGTGTAATTTTTCGAGCCTTGTAAATATGCTTCTCAATTAATTAAGATCAGGAGGGTGTTTTTGTAAAATTACCAAAACAGGCCGGTGGCCAAATCTCTTTTCTTTCTTCTCTCCCTCTTCGAACCGACTCACCACCGCCGCCTTGCCGGGCCACCGCAGCTTCGCCCTGCCGCGCGTCCGGCTCCTCCCGTGCCACGCAGCTGAGTCCTTACCGCCTCAACGCTCCGCCTTATCGGGATAAAAACCCAAGCCCAAGTGTTTTCTTCCTCTCTCTTTCTCTGTCTCTCGAGCCACCCGAGCCGTGCCACACCAAATCCCGACGCACCGTGTCCCTGCTTCCTCCCCGGCCGAGCCATGGATATCCGTAGCTGCGTCTCATCCTGCTCTAGTCTGTAGGAGCAAACCACGTCCCAAACCATGACCCAAGCGCGAAGTATTTCGAGTTTTTCCCCACAAGCACCATGGACGGTCTATCTTCACGGCGGCAACAAATTCGTCCTCTCTAGTTCACCATTCGTTGCGATTCTTGAGTTCCAGTGTGCGCAAGTGTCTTCTCTACATTCTAGTAGACTCCCACTTGAGTTGCCACACGGGTATTCTTGAATTGTTGCCATCTTTTTCGAGCTCGGCCGCCGCCGGCTCCGCCTCGCCGGTGAAGTCCACCTTCCGGTCATCCCATCGGTAAATCCTCACCATGCCGGTGTTCTCCTTCAACTAGGGAAGCTTCTAGGGAGACGGTTTCCCCTTTGGTCCACTACCCCGCCGCCGGTGCCCCGCCGAACCTCTCCTCCACCCGCCTCTCGCCGTCGACGTACCTTCCGGCCACCTCCGCCACTCGGGACCCCACCTATGAGTCGCCGGGTCGCGGGGATTCTCCGGGGCCACTCCCCGTGTTGCCTTCCCTCACCCCGCGCTTCTCCGGCGGCCCACCGCCGCCGTCCGGCCGCCTAGCGCCATGGCTGGCCAGCTCGGCCGAGCTGGGCCGCACACGCGCTTTTGGGCTGGGATGGGTCGAAGGGTCGCTGGGCTGCTGCAGTGCCGGATGGGCCCGACCAGTTTTGGCCCATAGGTTCCTTATTTCTTTTCCGAATTTATTCATTTTCAGAATTTGTCCAAACTTGCGAAATTCATAGAAAATTCCACAAAAATCAGAAAAATGCCAAACAAAGTGCATTAGATTCATAAAATTATTCTCTATTTAATTATGTATTCAAATGCCTATTTTGAGAAACTATAATTTCATAGTTTAATTAATTACCTTTCTTTAATGAAGATGAGCTATTATTTTATGTTAATTATTATTTGATTTTGAGAAATAAATTTCTTTAAAAATTAGAGATACTGCAGACGAAAGTGTTTGTGAAAACTGTTTTCCAAAATTCAACATAAACACCGTCATTTCATGTGATCCAAATTTATTGCTTTATGTATTATTGTACAGCTTTAGTTAATCATTAACTATTAATTAATGAGCAGGATTAAGTATTGATTAATGAACATGATTAATTATAAATTGCTAGTTAATGACCAGGATTAATTGTTAATTAATAAGTAATGAACTTACTTAATGATTAATTGCTAGTTAACGATCTTGGTTAATGAAATCGTTGCACATCATCTCATGTACATTCATTCATGCATGGTTGTGATTCGCGACGTATTGTTGGTCGACCTAGGTCCTGGCGTGATCGAGGTTCCGTCCGAGGTCGAGACGAGAAACGGGAACGTCGAAGTCGACCAACACACCGAGGAACTAACCCCGACGTGAATCAAGGCAAGCCCGGTGCATCCCACCTATGTTTTTAAAGTCTTTTCTTTTATCACGATAATGAGTCGTGATTTTGCATTAAGTTATAGGAGTTGCTTGATACCCTAGATGCATGAGATAGGTTTCCATTTGTTTATGCTATCTTGGTACAGGTAGCTCAATAGAGCTCGATAAGCTGCTAAGCTTATGTCATAGGGAATCGGTAGAAGTCGGGTGGTGTCATACACTACTCGCGAGAGATAGGATATTGACTGGTTCAATTTTGATGCTGAAAGGAATGATAAGAGAAAGATGAGAGTGGAAATGAAGATGTTAATAAGTCTGAGACCGGACGGGCCCCGTAGGAGAAAGGGCAAAGACGGAGTTAAGGTCTTGCAAGGTGGTAGCCCCGTCCGAGTCGGTCAAGGACCGTACCATTGTCGGCTTAGTTGAACAAGTTTGAACGTACCGTACTACATGCTCGGTATCATGGGCCCAGCAAGCTGATGTACCCTATCGCCCCGGAGATGTAGCGTAGCCGGCTCTCTTTATCGGCTGTTAGTGAGAGGATAGTCTCACGGGAGGGAGATGGGTCGACCACGAGGAAGTCGTGGCGTCGCCATACTCCCGGGGAGTTGGAAATGGCTAGTCTTCTGTCAGGTGCTAGCGGGAAAAGTTGTCGTATACGACCGGTGTGGTGCGTATATGTCGTGTAGTCGGGTTTCGCCAGCTGGTATAAAATCGATTCAAATCGCTGTCCCTCGCAGTAATGAGTACCGCTTGTTTAGCTCGTCACATCGTAGTAATCAACTCGAAAGATGAGGATGAGAGATGAAGGAAGTGTTGATCTAATCTGATCTTTTCTTGAAAACTTGATTGCGGTAGTTGTAGACTGCAAACTACGGTTCTCTATTGAACTTAACTTGAGCTAAAACTTGAAAGTAAGGATCAACCATTAGAGCTGTTTTTGCAAGTGAGTCAACTCCACAGCCGGAAAGCCTTTGCATACTAGGCGTCGGCCTTAGCGTGCCTCGTTGACGGGTCGATCTTGATGAGTATTAGAATACTCGGGGTTTGCTCGTTATAATTTCAGGGCAAGAGTCGTTCTTCCACGGTCGTTACGGTAGCTGTCCGGAAGAGGAGCCGTGTTCCAAGGGTGGTTCCCTCAAGTGGGAACAGATCCCGACGTCCTGAGCAAGGAGGATTGTGGTGTACGACGGGCTCAGTACATCACGCTAGTGGTCTTTTGTTGTAAAGTACAAGTTTCCGCTGCAAGACTCATAGGTTGTTAAACTTCATTAATGTATTATGCTTCCGCTGTACAATGTTTGTATTTCGAAAATCTGGTTGTATTATACCATGATGTATATATTCCAGCTTGTATGAGATGATGAACTGTTGTAACTCGCTGCGTCGAGTGTCCCCCTATACCGAGTCCCGGGTATCCCGGAGGGGATGTCACAGCTGGTATCGGAGCGGTTCGGAGGCAACAGAACATCATTACAAGCCTATTTTCAAAACTTAACACGTTAATACGATAGACAACGAGAGAGTACGGAGCCCTATAAGGATGTAGAATAGTTAGATTTTTACTAACTGTTCGACGTTCGGGTTTTGGGAAGTGCTAACTATTCGTTTTAGTTTTATATACTATAGTACATATAGTTCGTCTGCCGAGCATGCATCATGTCATATTGAGTGCTATAATAAAAAGTCGGGGTTATACTTAGTTAGTATCGTAGTATAGATTTAGTTTCCTAGGGGTGGCACAAGGAGAAGTTTGTGCTAGCGAAATAGAAGACGGGAAGAACTCTCATACGAAGCAATGGAATGAGGAATTTAAGATCTTCCTCTACGGATGGTCAAAGGCAGGAACGATCATGTGTATTTATCAAGGAAGCCCCATAAGAGAGCTAGGGATTTAAAGGGATAGATTAAAGATGCCGGTATGATTGGGTATTATAGGCAAATCTTAGGATGAACAACTTACAGCTGCCAAAGCAATAGTTAAACAACTAGATGTTGATCCGAGAAAGACACATGATGGGCTACTGGATCTTGAACAAGTCAATAACTTCCCAAGGAAGAGCAGAAGGACGAAATGTATGAGCAGAAGAATCCAGGAGCTAGCCATCGATGCCACTTCGATCGCTCCGAGGCCTCATCCGAGCGAGATGACCGGTTAACTACCACTTGTAGCCACCAAAAGTTCTCTTTCCCTTTCCAGGTAATAGCCATTTTGATTTTCGTTCGAACTCGCATCTCGATAGAACCTTCCGGATGATAAGATATCGGTATTATGAGATGACTATTCCTAGTCTTAAAGTCATTCTCCTCCTTTCACTCAATTACATCATGAACTTATCTTTCCTTAAGTTCTTGAGTGACTTCCATTTGAAGAAATAATCATCACCTTTTCAACTAGACTAAGTTGTACCGAAAGCTAGTTTGGAAATGTGTGTCTTGTATTTTTCAAATTGCCATTTTGCCTTTGAATTGTGCCTGGTTCGCCTGGGCGCCTCTCAAAGTCAAACATGGGCGACGTGGAAATGCATATGCTATTTTGAAACTAGAAGAGAATCCAAATATAATGTTCTTACGAACGGACGGCGTATAACCTAGGGTACGCAACCGAAAAGAATAATACTGTATTGGAAACTCATCGGTGCAATTATCCTTGTAAAGATTTTAAGCCCATATTTCCTTCAACAACCAGACATGACGAAAGCACTCGTCACATCTTTTTGAAAATCCAAGTTGTTTCATAAGCTTAACCATTCTAGTTAAATCTTTCCTTCGAGCATTGACTTTCACCAACCCTTATAAATCTCGTGACTCCGATCCCGGCATGCAAGTGATAGATGTTGACAACAAGCACCTTGCCGTTCTAAAGTTGAACCGAGGAGTTAGTTCCATGGAGACTGCTTTTCGTGCTCGTTAAGAAGAGAAGACTAAGAAGAGAGCAGCCGAGTGAACAAGGAAGTGAGCTACCCTCCAAAGTATCGTCTAGTCTACACTTTTGCAGCATATCGGAGGTTCGAGCCTATGCTATAATGGTCACCTCGGTATCAGCAATAGATGTTCTCCTGTTCAGCGGTTCAACAATCAGACCTATAGAGTATACGTTCCTTATCCTCGACGCCACGAATCCGTTGATCATCCATGCTATAACGGCGGTTGTATTGGACACTTGGCTCTAGATGGTGTCGCACCAACAAAGCGAGAACTTGTCAATGCGCCCTCAAGGAAAAGCAGTTGGTCGACAGAATCATGCAAGTAAAAAGGATAGGATGAAGACTGGTCATGTCAACTTTACCACATCCGAAGAGATTCCGAAAGGATCACGAGTCATGACTAGTTTGTTCTCTATCAACCATCATGCTGCCAGTATTTTATTTGACTCAGGAGCAACCCGCAACTTCAACAGCAAAGGATATGTCCAAAAATATAACCTTTCGTCACGCAAGATGACTTAACTACATCTCATATTATCACCTGGGGTAACCGACTTGCAGATCAAAGTACTACGGAGATATCATTGAAGTCGAGTCGTAAGGATCATCCCAACTCCTTTATAGTCTTAGACGGACAAGGATTTGATGCGATTCTTGGCATAAGATGGATGAAGTATTATAAGGCGATATTGGATATAGATTCTTTTGCGGTTCGCTCTGAACTCCCCTCTTCATGGACGAGATTGTCTTCGGTTGAATTCTTCCCAAACTAGTTTTCCGGTGATCTATAAACTATTGGTAAAGGTTTGGAAGACATTCCTGTAGTTTGCAAATACCTTGATGATTCCGGAAGACTTACCGGGTTTATCGCTCTGATCGGGCGATAGAGTTCAAGAGAGAACTTCAACCAAGGACTGCACCGATATCGGAAGACCAGTATCGGATGCCACCCAATGAGCTGGCGAAGTAGAGGTGCAACTGAAGTGATTACTTGGATAAGAGATATAATTGTCCAAGTTCATCACCTTGAGGATGACAGCATTGTTCGTCAAGGAGAAGGATCAAACCTTGAGGTTATGTGCAGGTTATCGAACTTTGAATGCAATGACCGTTAAGCACAAGTATCCACTTCCTCGGATTGACATCCTGTTTGATCGGTTGATGGGAGCAAAAGTGCTACCAAGATAGATTTTCGCTCCGGATAGCATCGGATCGAGATTAGAGCGGAAGATATACCAAGGACAGCCTTCTCTACCAAATATGGACTTTATGAATACCTGCTGATGTCCTTTGGTCTAACCAGGGCACCAAGCACACTTCGGTATCTCATGAACTGGATGTTTATGCCGGAATTGGACAAGTATGTCGTGGTATTCATAGATGACCTTCCGATCTACTCCAAGTCGAAAGAGGAACATGTAAATCATTTAAGGACCATGCTCCAACGTCTAAGGGATCATCGGATATTTACCAAATTCAGAAAGTGTGAGTTTTGGATGAAGGAACTACCATTCCTAGGTCTTGTGATATCAGCAAAAGGAGTGGTCGTTGATCCTGAGAAGGTTAAAGAAGTATTGGATTGGAAACCACCTAAATCGGTCACACCGATCCGAAGCTTCTTAGGGTTAGCTGGTTATTATAGAAGATTCTTTCCCAATTTCTCAAAGAGTGCCAAGCCAATGATCAAATTGCTAGAAAAAGATAAGAAGTATGAATGGAGCAAGACATGTGAAAAAGCTTTTCGGATCGATCAAGCCGTTTGATGAGTACTCGTGATGTGTTCTAATACAGGAAGGCCGAGTAATTACCTATGCATCTCGATAGTGTAGGCGACAAGAGGAACACTACCGACACATAACTTGAAATTAGCAGTTGTGGTTCTAGCATTGAAAAACTGGAGACAATATCTCTTGGGAAAGTTGGTATAGATAAGCACGGACCACAAGAGTCTTAACTATATCTTCACTCAAGAGGATCTGAAAATGTGTCAACAAAGATTATTTGAATTAAGGAATTATGAGATCGAGATCCATCACCATTCCGAGAAAGCCAATGTCATAACCGATGCCTTGAGTCGAAAAGCTCGTTGCAACACTCTCACCGCTCAGCTATTAACTAAAGCATCTAGAGAGGAAATGAGTGAGCCTAATCTTCGGATTCTTCCGTATGGAGCTTTGACCAGTTTGGCTCTTATTACTACATTCGCGAAGAAATGATAGCAGCTCGGAAGAAAGATGTTGGTATGAGTCACATTGAAAGGCGAATTAAGAAGGGTGAAATGAAGTGTTTACGAGAAGAGGACGAAGGTATTATCTCGGTTCAAGAATAGGCTAGTAGTGCCTAGGAACTTGGAACTTCGCAAGAAGATAATGGATGAAGCATATACGTCCAAGTATTCTATTCATCCAGGAACCAACAAAAAGGTATCAAGATCTAAAGCAAGGATTCTGGTGGACAACAATGAAACAAGAAATAGTACGGTTTGTCAATAAGTGTGACACTTGTCGACCAAGTAAAGGCATATCATTTGAAGCAAACAGGACCTCTCCAATCCCCGAGTGTTCCGGAATGAAAATGGAAAGATATTAGTATGGATTTCATTATCGGCTTACCGTTAACTCCACGGAAGCATAACTTCGTTTGGGTCATTGACGACGGGTTAACTAAATCTGCTCATTTCACACCTGTATCTGCTACCTCCATGGCAAAGCAATATACAGATTTATATATTGCTCGTTAACCTTGCCTACGGAGTGTACCCAGGACCATCCTCTCGGATCGAGGAACTCAATTTGTATCTAGAACTCGAGTACAATTGCATGGGTCGTTGGGAACAAGGTTGATTGAAGCTCGACGTATCACCCTCAAACAGATGGACCAACGAAGAGAATCAACCAATATCTAGAAGAGATGCTTCGAGCTTATATCTTGACAAACAACCAAGATTTGGAAAGAAACCTACCGTTGGCAGCATTTTCGGATAACAACAGCTACCAAGAAAGTGCGGGAATATCACCGTTTCCAGCTCTATACGGTCGTGGCTATCGTACATCGTTAGATTGGTCAAAACTTGGAGTGAGAATAATATTGGGATCGGATCTAGTAAAAGATGCCACAGAGCAAGTACGCCTCATTCAACGGAACCTCAAGAGAGCTAAATCTCGACGGATCGGTTATACGGATAAAAGACGTCGAGAGTAGTGCTCAAAGCTAGAAACCAAGTGTCTCCTACCAAAGGTGTTCAACGGTTTAGAATCAAAGCAAGTTAGCACCACACTACCTTGGATCCTTTCTAATTCCGAGAAAGAGGTGGATCGGTTTCATATCGTTGGGAGTTACCAGCACACATATCAAGAATTCACGATGTGAACCAAAGGTCTCAACCGAAGAAGTGTCCGAAAACACCAGCAGATATACCGACCGCAGATATGGAACAGTTACAACCTGACTTGACGTATGATGAACGCCCAGTCAAAGTTCTCGACACCAAGGATCGAGCGACTCGACATAGGACCATCAAGTTCTATAAGATTCAATGGAGTAATCACTCGGAAGCTGAAGCTACTTGGGAACAGGGAAGAGTTTCTTCGATCCAACTACCCAGAGTTCTTTAGCACCATCGTCTAGGCGCTTCAATCGTGAATCTCGAGACGAGATTCCTCTAAGGGGGAGGGCTGTAACAACCCTCACAAACAAAAAGTGCATCTCATGTCATTCATGATCATGTCATCATGTTGCATTTTTAAAACTATTTCATTGGGTGTTAAAAATGCACATAAAATAATGAATTTAACCTAAGTCAAATTAAGATCTTAAAGAGACAAATTAAATACAAGTAAATTATGGAGTTTAACATTTTCTATTGGTTAAACATAATGATAAAAGATTTATGAAATTGCTCTAAAATTATTTTGCTTTGTAAAAAGGTCTACAAGAAATAATGAAAACTTCTCTTTTTAATTTAAACTTGAATTTTTAATCCGAAATTTATTTAGAATTTGAACTTCGTCCTAAAAGGAAAAAGATCCAGAATATTCTCAAATGTATCCCTGAATTTTCACGTAATTTTTCGAGCCTTGGAAATATGCTTCTCAATTAATTAAGATCGGGAGGGTGTTTTTGTAAAATTACCAAAACAGGCCGATGGCCAAATCTCTTTTCTTTCTTCTCTCCCTCTTCGAACCGACTCACCACCGCCGCCTTGCCGGGCCACCGCAGCTTCGCCTGCCGCGTGTCCAGCTCCTCCCGTGCCACGCAGTGAGTCCTTACCGCCTCAACGCTCCGCCTTATCGGGATAAAAACCCAAGCCCAAGTGTTTTCTTCCTCTCTCTTTCTCTCGTCTCTCGAGCCGCCCGAGCCGTGCCGCACCAAACCCCGATGCACCGTGTCCCCGCTTCCTCCCTGGTCGAGCCATGGATATCCCTAGCTGCGTCTCATCCTCGCTCTAGCCGTAGGAGCAAACCACGTCCCAAACCATGACCCAAGCGCGAAGTATTTCGAGTTTTTCCCCACAAGCACCATGGACGGTCAATCTTCACGTCGGCAACAAATTCGTCCTCTCTAGTTCACCATTCGTTGCGATTCTTGAGTTCCAGTGTGCGCAAGTGTCTTCTCTACATTCTAGTAGACTCCCACTTGAGTTGCCACACGGGTATTCTTGAATTGTTGCCATCTTTTTCGAGCTCGCCGCCGCCGGCTCGCCTCGCCGGTGAAGTCCACCTTCCGGTCATCCCATCGGTAAATCCTCACCGTGCCGGTGTTCTCCTTCAACCAGGGAAGCTTCTAGGGAGACGTGCTTTCCATTCAGTCCCATCGGTAACTCCTCGCCGTGCCCCGCCGAACCTCTCCTCCGCCCGCCTCTCGCCGTCGACGTACCTTCCGGCCACCTCTCGCCACTCGGGACCCCACCTATGAGTCGCCCGGGTCACGGGGAATCTCCGGGGCCACTCCCCGTGTTGCCTTCCCTCACCCCGCGCTTCTCCGGCGGCCCACCGTCGCCGTCCGGCCGCTCTGGCGCCATGGCTGGCCAGCTCAGCCGAGCCGGGCTGCACACGGGCTTTTGGGCTGGGATGGGTCGAAGGGTCACTCGGGCTGCTGCAGTGCTGGATGGGCCTGGCGAGTTTTGGCCCAAAGGTTCCTTATTTCTTTTCCGAATTTATTCATTTTCAGAATTTGTCCAAACTTGCGAAATTCATAGAAAAATCCACAAAAATCAGAAAAATGCCAAACAAAGTGCATTAGATTCATAAAATTATTCTCTATTTAATTATGTATTCAAATGCCTATTTTGAGAAATTATAATTTCATAGTTTAATTAATTACCTTTCTTTAATGAAGATGAGCTATTATTTTATGTTAATTATTATTTGATTTTGAGAAATAAATTTCTTTAAAAATTAGAGATACTGCAGACGAAAGTGTTTGTGAAAACTGTTTTCCAAAATTCAACATAAACACCGTCATTTCATGTGATCCAAATTTATTGCTTTATGTATTATTGCACAGACTTTAGTTAATCATTAACTATTAATTAATGAGCAGGATTAAGTATTGATTAATGAACATGATTAATTATAAATTGCTAATTAATGACCAGGATTAATTGTTAATTAATAAGTAATGAACTTACTTAATGATTAATAGCTAGTTAACGATCTTGGTTAATGAAATCATTGCACATCATCTCATGTACATTCATTCATGCATGGTTGTGATTCGCGACGTATTGTTGGTCGACCTAGGTCCTGGCGTGATCGAGGTTCCGTCCGAGGTCGAGACGAGAGACGGCAACGTCGAAGTCGACCAACACACCGAGGAACTAACCCCGACGCGAATCAAGGCAAGCCCCGGTGCATCCCACCTATGTTTTTAAAGTCTTTTCTTTTATCACGAGTAATGAGTCGTGATTTTGCATTAAGTTATAGGAGTTGCTTGATACCCTAGATGCATGAGATAGGTTTCCATTTGTTTATGCTATACTTGGTACAGGTAGCTCAATAGAGCTCGATAACTCGCTAAGCTTATGTCATAGGGAATCGGTAGAAGTCGGGTGGTGTCATACACTACTCGCGAGAGATAGGATATTGACTGGTTCAATTTTGATGTTGAAAGGAATGATAAGAGAAAGATGAGAGTGGAAATGAAGATGTTAATAAGCTCGAGACCGGACGGGCCCCGTAGGAGAAAGGGCAAAGACGGAGTTAAGGTCTTGCAAGGTGGTAGCCCCGTCCGAGTCGGTCAAGGACCGTACCGTTGTCGGCTTAGTTGAACAAGTTTGAACGTACCGTACTACATGCTGGTATCATGGGCCCAGCAAGCTGATGTACCCTATCGCCGCGAGAGATGTAGCGTAGCCAGCTCTCTTTTATCGTGCTGTTAGTGAGAGGATAGTCTCACGGGAGGGAGATGGGTCGACCACGAGGGAAGTCATGGCGTCGCCATACTCCCGGGGAGTTGGAAATGGCTAGTCTTCCGTCAGGTGCTAGCGGGAAAGTTGTCGTATACGACCAATGTGGTGCGTATACGTCGTGTAGTCGGGTTTTGCCAGCTGGTATAAAATCGATTCGAATCGCTGTCCCTCGCAGTAATGAGTACCGCTTGTTTAGCTCGTCACATCGTAGTAATCAACTCGAAAGATGAGGATGAGAGATGAAGGAAGTGTTGATCTAATCTAATCTTTTCTTGAAAACTTGATTGCGGTAGTTGTAGACTGCAAACTCCGGTTCTCTATTGAACTTAACTTGAGCTAAAACTTGAAAGTAAGGATCAACCATTAGAGCTGTTTTCGCAAGTGAGTCAACTCCACGACCGGAAAGCCTTTGCATACTAGGCGTCGGCCTTAGCGTGCCTCGTTGACGGGTCGATCTTGCTGAGTATTAGAATACTCGGGGTTTGCTCGTTATAATTTCGGGGCAAGAGTCGTTCTTCCACGACCGTTACGGTAGCTGTCCGGAAGAGGAGCCGTGTTCCAAGGGTGGTTCCCTCAAGTGGGAACAGATCCCGACGTCCTGAGCGAGGAGGATCGTGGTGTACGACGGGCTCGAGTACATCACGCTAGTGGTCTTTTGTTGTAAAGTACAAGTTTCCGCTGCAAGACTCATAGGTTGTTAAACTTCATTAATGTATTATGCTTCCACTGTACAATGTTTGTATTTCAAAAATCTGGTTGTATTATACCATGATGTATATATTCCGGCTTGTATGAGATGATGAACTCGTTGTAACTCGCTGCGTCGAGTGTCCCTCTATACCGAGTCCCGGGTATCCCGGAGGGGATGTCATAGCTGGTATCGGAGCGGTTCGGAGGCAACAGAACATCATTACAAGCCTATTTTCAAAACTTAACACGTTAATACGATAGACAACGAGAGAGTACGGAGCCCTATAAGGATGTAGAATAGTTAGATTTTTACTAACTGTTCGACGTTCGGGTTTTGGGAAGTGCTAACTATTAATTAGCATAAAATAATAACTTCTATTAATCAAAGAATGTAATTAATTAATACTTATGAAATTAAAATACTCAAAATAGATATTTTATTTCATAATTAGATAGAGAATATTTTTCTAAATCTAACAAACTTGGTTTCACATTTTTCTGATTTTTATTTAATTTTCTACGAATTTTTGAAATTCAAAAGGGGTTCTATGGCACACGCCGGGCCACAGAGTTGGCCGTAGAGAATCCCCACGTGGCCACACGCGATGCCGCGCGTGTGGCCCTCGGTGTGGCGCCACCGTGGCAACCAGGGTGCGGCGGCGCGGTCACCGGCGATGGCCGGAGTTGGCCTACGGTGGTCCAAAGCTCGCCGCGAGACCACTAACATGCTCTACACGACATGGCGAACTCGGGGGTGGTGACGAGCTCACATGAGCTTGACCGGAGACACGCCGGCGGCGAGGTCCGAGCACGGCGGTGCTCCGGCACCGTGGAAAGCTTGTCTGTGATTGCCTAAAATTAGGGAAAAATGGATGGAAAGCTGCTATGGCACATGAGCAACAACACGGTAGGGTTGGGTGAGCTTGCCAACGGCCGGAGGTGGTTGCTCACCGTGGAGGGTGCGGCGGCGGCGGACGGAGCTCCGGGAGATGACGAAATCCGCGACGACTCGAGGAACAACCTCGCGGTTAAGTTGCCAAACATGACGAGCATCACCTTGTGCATCACTGGAAAGAAAGAAAAGAACTAGTGGCTCACCACAGCTCGGGAATTTTGCAACGCGGCGAAGGATCGACGGTGAGCTGCCGTTGAAGAAAATGACCTCGCCTCGACGGAGCAAAGCGACTCAGCCCGATTGCAAGTGTTGAGAAGCTTCGTGGAGTGGTTGCGGAGCTTGTGCGTGGCGATGGCGTGGACGGGGAGGGGTCGGAGTGGCCCGGCGCCGTGGAACTGCAGAGCTCCCGTCAATGGCGGTCGGGTGGGGAAGAATGAGAGAGAGAGAGGGAAAGGATAGGGATGGCCTCGGCTTTATCCCGCCGGAGAGGTGAAGCGTGCAGCTGCGTCGATAGGCAAGCAGCTGCGTGGGGTTGGGGGCGTGGACGCGCGGTCGGGAGGCTGTTCGAACGGCGGCGGTCGGCGCTGAAAGAGAAGAGAGAAGAGAGAGGCTGGCGCCTAGGCCCGGCTCGGCAATTTTGCAAAAACACCCTCCGGCTTTTGCGTAATTGAAAAACCACTTTCCCGAGCTCGAAAATTTTATAAAATTCAGGTTACTAATGAAATTATTTCAAACACTTTTCCTTTTAAGTCCAAGTTCAAATTCCAAATATGTTTCGGCTGAAAAATTCATGTTTAAATTAAAAAGGAAAGCTTTAATTATTTCTTGTAGATATTTTTACAAAGCAAAATAATTTTAGAGCAATTTCATAATTCTGTTATTGTTATGTTTTATCAGCAAAAAATGGTAACACCATAATTTACTTTTATTTAAATTCTTTTTAAGAACTTAATTTAACTTAGGTTAAATTGATATTTTATGTGCATTTCTTAACTCAAACTTTAATAGTTTCACAAATGCAACATGATGACATGATGAATAATGATATGAGATGCACTTTTATTTTAGGGTTGTTACACAGCGTTTCACCGTTTCATGGTATAATACCCGATCGAAACAACTATCCTTTGGGGCAGATTTCGTGCCGGTGACTTTTGGGACGAAGGAGAATTACGGAAGGGAGAACATTATCTTCCGGGTAGTCGACATTGATTCAAGCATATCATGCTATACTAGGAAGATCGGCTCTGGCAGAAGTTTATGGCCATCCCCAATTATCGGTATTTGATGTTGAAGATGCCAGGACCAAATGGGGTCTTATCGTTACGGTCCGACATCAAGACCGCTTACGCTTGTGAAGTACATAGCACTAAGTTAGCTACTCGGGTCAATTCGGAGGAAGAACGTCGGGAAATCGGAGAAGCGGCTGAAACTCCGGAAGCACATGCGCGAGCTGGAAGAAGCTCCGACCAAGAAGATCGCTAAGGAGAAAGTGAAGACCGATGCGGTTGCTTCCAAGATTATTCAGCTTGATGAGTCGGACCCCTCCAAGGTCACCCATATAGGGGCTGACTTGGGGGACAAATAGGAAAGCACGCTCATTCTTTTCCTCCAGGAAAATAGGGATATCTTTGCATGGCAACCTTCCGACATGCCTGGTGTCCCTAGAGAGAAGATTGAGCACGCACTCGTTGGTGCATTCTGATGTGAAGCCAGTTAAGCGAAGCTCCGGAGGTTTGCTCAAGACCGCAAGGAGGCGATTAAGAAGGAGTTAACTAGATTATTAGCAGCTAAGTTCATTAGGGAGGTGTACCATCCAGATTGGCTTGCCAATCTGCTAATCTGGTCCTTGTACCAAAAAGAATACTAAAGAGTTAAGAATGTGTGTTGACTATACTGATCTCAACAAGGCTTGCCCCAAAGACCCTTTCGCATTGCCTCAAATTGACCAAGTTGTTGATTCGACCGGCGGCTGCGAGCGTCTTTGCTTCCTTGATGCTTATTCGGGATACCATCAAATTCCCCGAAGGTTGAGGACTAGATAAAGACCGTGTTTATCACCCCCTTTGGATTCGCAACTTGGGAGAAACGCAGAAGCTTACGTCGATGACATAGTGGTGAAATCCCGAAACCGAAGATCTTCTCTCGACCTGGCAGAGACCTTCGATGATCTGCGGAGTTTTTCCATGAAACTCAATCCTGGAAAATGTGTGTGTGGAGTTCGTTCCGGAAAATTACTCGGGATATCCGGTATCGTGGCGAGGTATTGAAGCTAATCCAGAAAAGATTCGGACGATTGTTAACATGAAACCTCGAAGTCTGTTTGATGGATGTACGAAGTTGATTGGAAGTATGGCTGCACTTAGCCGATTCATTTCAAGACCGGGAGTCGGGGGCCTTCCGTTCTTTAAACTGCTCAAGAAGCGGGACAAGTTCGAGTGGACGGATGAGGCGCAAGCCGCGTTTGACCAACTCAAGGAATACCTTAGTAATCCGCCGATTTTAGTCCCTCCGGACTCGACGAAACCATTCAATTATATATATCTGCAACTACTCATGTTGTGAGCACGGTATTAGCGATCGACCGAGAGGGAAGAAGGACATCTACAATTGGTACATCATCCGGTATACTTTGTAAGTGAAGTACTTACCGAGTCTCGAATGCGATATCTCCGATTACGAGAAATTGATATATGCCGTGGTGATAACCTCTCGGAAGTTAAAGCATTATTTTCAAGCGCATCCCATTGAGGTCAAGACTGGATTTGGTATTGGAGGTATTGTTTGTAATCGAGAGGTCTGTTGGCCAAGTTGCCAAATGGGCTATAGAACTTGGACAATATGAGATTACCTTTTCTTCAAGAACGGCTATTAAAGGACAAGCTTTGGCTGATTTTATTACCGAATGGTTAGAGACGCAAGTTCCGCGAGCGATCCAAACTTTGGAGTATTGGGAGATGTTTTTTGATGGGTCCCTACAGCTTTCGGGCGTGGGGGCTGGAGTTGTACTTCTTACCCTACAGAAAGAGCCACTAAGATATGTATTGCAATGCATTTTAGCGCTTCAAATAACAACACGGAGTACGAGGCTTTGCTTCATGGACTTCGAGTGGCTATTTCATTAGGAGTCGGGCGATTAGATGTATATGGTGATTCGATGCTTGTGATCACTCAAGTTAAAAAGGTATGGGATGCTCATGATGATCATATGATAGCTTACCGTCAAGAGGTAAGAAAGCTTGAAGACAAGTTTGATGGCCTACGGTTTTCTCATATACTTGAGCGGAAATAATTCTGCTGCGGATGAGTTAGCCGGATTGGGATCCATCGAGACAAGCGGTCCCGCTCGGTGTTTTTCTTCGGGTATTGAATAAGACATCCATTAAAATGGATCGCAAAGCTACTATTAAAGAGATAGAGGTCGAGGAAGCGGTCTTGGAAACCAAGGTCGAGGAAGCGGTCTTGAAAACCAAGGCCGAGGAAGCGGTCTTAGAAGCGACGATCGAGGAGGTAGTCTTACAACAAGGGGCCCAATTACTAGAGGTTATGAGTTATGATCATTGATTCGATTGGCGCACCCCGTATCTTGAATACTTGCAATCCGGAAAAACTCCGGAAGACAAGGTTGAGAAGCAAAAGCTGGAAGTCCGGGCACGAAGTTATCTAATTCTTGAAGGAGAACTTTACCGACGTGGAGTTAATATTTTGATGAAGTGCATATCGGTCTTTGATGGTATTCAATTGCTTGAAGATATTCATAAGGGAATTTGTGGCAATCATGCTTCTTCAAAGACACTAGTCGGAAGGTGTTCAGATAAGGTTTTTATTGGCCCACGACTATCGATGATGCACATACGGTAGTTAAAAATTGCCAGGGATGTCAATTCTTCGCTCGATAGCCTCATACTCCGGCTCATGAATTACGAGATAATTCCGATGACTTGTCCTTTTCAACTTGGGGATTGGATATTGTTGGACCATTCAAAAAGGCGCCGGGAGGGTTTACACACATTTTTGTGCCAGTTGATAAATTCTCCAAATGGATTGAAGCAGAAGCTGTCACCGATGCGACCATCGCTCGGGCGATCAAGTTTGTACAGAATATCTTCGTACGTTTTGGTGTCCCGCACAATATCATTACCGATAATGGGCCTCAATTCACTTCAGAATTTTTCAATGATTACGCTGAAAGTATGGGAGTTAAGATACAATATGCTTCGTTTCACATCCCCGAGTAATGGACAAGTGGAGCGAGCCAATGGAATGATTTTAACCGGTCCTAAACCTAGAATTTTTGACCGCTTGAAGCCGTATGCGGGAAAGTGGGTTAAGGAATTGCCCTGGGTGCTTTGGGGATTACGTACCAACGTTAGCCGGGCTACGGGACAATCTCCTTTTTCTTTGGTCTATGGATCTGAAGCCATGTTGCCTACGAAGTGAATATGGTGTCAGCTAGAGTGCGGTATTATGATGAAGAGAAGTATGAAGACCAGCGTCAGGTCGAGTTGATTACCGCAGAAGAGTTACGAGATCAAGCATTGATTCAAGCAGCTAAGTATCGTCGGAGGCTGCGTCGATATCATGATCGCAATGTGCGCACGCGAGAATTTCAAGTAGGAGATTTGGTGCTTTGGAAGATTCAGTCCAACAAGAACAGACATAAGTTGTCACCGGTGCTGGGAAGGACCTTTTCTCGGTTAAATCGGTTTCCAGACCGGGGGCTTATAGGCTTATGACCCTGGAGGAAGAGGAAATTCCAAATTCTTGGAATATTGATCAACTTCGTCGTTTTTCTACTTAAAGATTTTCTTGTAATTTCCTCCATAATATAATAAAGTATTATTTATGTCTGATATGAATGTGTTCATATTTTTTATGTCTCGATATTTTAATTTTGAATTAACTTATCGAGTCGGGAGCTGCTGTATTAAGAGCGATCTGTGATATTATGATATTCCTAAATAATAGAACTAGTCATTTGGTCAAAGAGCTGCTATATTAAGAGCAGTCTATGAGATTGATAGTCGTCATTTTCAGCTTGGACTAGCATATTTAGGAAGGGAAATTTTAAGCATCTCTTTCGAATACCGGTCTCGTAGGCTGCTATTTTAAGAGCAGTCTATGATATTACGTGATCATAAACCTTAAAGTCTGGTTGTTTTTTCTATGTAGCATGATCTTGTTAAAGTAAGTTACTGCTATGTATTGTGATATGTGCTGATTAGAGCCAATATTCAATCGTAGTTGGTCCAAGCTGAAACAACCATCATTGCTTAGATATAAAATTCAACTAGTAGGAATAAGATGGTGAATTTTTTGTACCGGTATTAAAAGGAAAGAGAACACATTAAAAGTTCATCGCGATTAAAAGGATAATAATTTAAATTACAAAGTACTATGATAAAACTGTTTGTTCAGCAGATAAAAGACCGGTCTTATGATAAACGACTATCGGGCAGGACTGCTAGAATCACCGATATCGCCGGTCTTAGGATCTTCTACCAGTCTATCATCAACCGTGCCTTCGAGCGTCGGAAGAAGACAACAATAAATCTGCGTCAAGATCTTCGAACTCATCTTCTATTGTTTGTCTAGAGGCGGTAGCTGCATCTTGAGCATCTTGATCCGGAGCGGGGAATGCCACGGCTTCATTTTGAGGGACACCCGTTGGATCCGGAGGAACATCCTCGATCAGTTCAGAAATGGTACCAATGAGTGAATTTTTCAACTCATTAAACCGGTCTTCGATTGTATTTGGGTGAGTACCTTCTCCGATAAAGTTGAAATCGCAGTCTTCGACCGGAGTCCAAGACTGGATTATAGCAGCAATGTGTCCTCCCCACGATGCGGCAACCATATTAGAGTGCTTTTTTATCCTCCCGGGGACAGTCCAGATAGTCTGTTTCATGATCCAATTCATTTTGGTCGATGGGTTGACCTCCGTTCGGATACTCAAGCGTACGCATACTGCCTGCAGCGAGTTCGAAGAAGACGCAAAAATATAAGGAAAGGTTATCAGCGCGGACTGGTATTAAAAAGGAATTTCTCAAATGGAAATAGGAAAAAAGCAACTTACGTCTATGCCCGACTTCCGCAGCCCAAAATCTGCCTTTAATTTTGACATTAGACTCGCTCGGCTTGGTCTCGGTCTTCAGCGAGACGTTGAATTTCATGCTCTTTTGCCTTGAGAGCAAGGCTGGGCGGACCCGTGTGCAGTCCTCGGAGCACTTTCCTTTTCCGTCTGCGTCTGTCTTGACCGCTTCCGAGTGCTTCAGCTAGCTCGGCTTTCGAGGCGGGCATTTTCGGCTTCTAGCTTCTTGTTGGAGCGCGAGTCCGGGCTAGAATGTTATTCTTGGTAGTAAGCTCGCCTTCCGGTTCTCCGATTCGAGCTGCCTGTTGCTCTTCAACCCGAGAACCTTCTAGAAGAGCTTGTTCTTGAGCGAGTTGCCTTCTCCGAAAGAATGTCTTCCGCCTTTTTATGAGCGGGAACAAGAGATTCGAGCGCTGGAGCGGACAAGACCGGTCGGAAGGATAAGAAGTTAATTAAAGAATTTGACGTTAAGATTAAAAACTTACATTGTATTTCTTTATAGAGTTTGATGATCTCTTGCCGGCGTTCCTCCATCATTCGATGAGTGTTCAACAGATTTGCTTCCCTCTTTAGCAGGTCATCTTCTTTGGACTTCAGACCGGCGGTCCGAGACTCAAGTTCGACCAACCGCTCTTGATTCGATGAAGTTCTTCCTCTAGACGGGTGATGATTGCACTTTTGGCCTCGGAGTTTTTAGAAGAACCTAGAAGATAGAGGAAGCAAAGAATCAGATTATAATGTGAAGAAATTAAGAAAGGAGTAGAAGAGGCAAGCGGACATACCCGGCCGGATTCGGAGAAATTATTTAGAGCCTCTTCCTCTTGAAGAGAATCCCATTGAGCCGTAGCCGTGAATTTTCCGGCTCCGCTCGTGCTATCGACTTCTACATCTCCTACAACCATCATGGCAAGTCCGGGTCCCCCTAGAGCTTTACGCGTAGTCCTAGCCTTGCGGGGAATCTCCTCGACCCGGACCGGTCCCGGTGGGAGTTCGGGTGCTACCTAGAACAAAGTAGCTTGTGGTGGAAAGTCACTTACGGATGTGTCATTAACATCAATGACGACCTGCTCTTCGACCGCTTGGGAGGATGGTTCTTTGGAAGAGGCAGCAAGGATTTCCTTTGTGGATGCTGCACTCTTGACTCCAGGAGCTTTTTCAATGGTGGAGGCCGAAGGAGCGAGAGATTGAGGATGCGCTACCAGTCGTGGCAGGAGTAGAAGGTTTATTTCTCAACAAGCTAGCTATACTAGCTTGGAGGTTGGAAGGAATTCTGCGGAAGAATTAAATACATTACAAGACTTGGATGAAAATGACTAAGAATGTATGAGTGTTGCGAGAAGACTTACGAAGTGGCCTTTTTGAAGCCGAAGGAGGTCTTGCTCTTCTTTGAGGGTCCTTGAGTATCCCGCTTGAACCCTCTCGCACTTCTTTTTGCCGCTGGTTGGACTTGCGGCGCGGGAATGGATCCTCCTGTAGGACTCCTCGAAGAACCGGTCCGAGTGCCATACCGGGACTTCTTGGGAATGTTCGCAAGAGAATCTGCTAATTGGGAGGCTTCCCGAGACCCCCCCCCAACAGCGGCAGCTTCGAATGCGGCTAGAGCGGCCCGACGATCTCTCTCGACGGCCTCTTGCTCTTTGCGCCGGTCTTCACTTTTCTGCGCTTCCGTACGAGTGTCGCCTCGTACGGAAGTAGGGATTGCCGTCGACTTGCCTATGGTCGGTGAAGTAGTACGTTTTCTTGTACTAGGGGCTTGGACCACCTTTCCGGACTTGGAAATTTTTGGAGCAACCCCGGTCGGCGAGAGGGAATGACCGGTCCGAAGTCCCATGAGTTAGAGCGGGCGGAGGCGGACCGGCTTGAACAGGAAGAGGAGCGGTGTTGGCTTCATAATCTTCTCCCCAAGTATTATTGGGAGGAAGTGGGGGATGACTTCGTAGTTGTCTATCTTCCGCATTGAATAGCAATATATGAATAATGGAATGATGACCAAAAATACTGGAACTCAAGAAGGAGGATAATACTTACGGGATCTCGAGGATTTGACATACTGAATGCTAGACCCACTCTCGGCATCCTGTTAAATCTTGCCAGTGCCGGAGCATCTTCTTTATGCGCTTCTCTAATCGCTTTACATCAGGAAGAGGTGTTCCATCCAATGGATTAGCGATATCTTCATGAAAGTCGCCTAGAGGGGGGGGGGGAATAGGCGAACCTAAAATTTTCTGCGAAACAACACTAAGACGAAAACGTTAAATACCGGAACTTCCGGTGCAGGGGTGATAAATGCGGAATTAAACCTTACACAATTCTAGTGTTTGCAAGAACGAAAGGAACAACCCTATGCAATTCTAGGAATTTAAAGGCACAACGGAAAACTAACAAGCAACCTAGTAAATAAACAACAACGCGCAAGTAAAAAGGAGAGAGCACAAGAGACACGGATTTTTCACCGAAGTTCAAGCCCACCAAGGACTCTACGTCTCCGTTGAGAAAGTCCACCAAGGACCGGGTTTCTCTCAACCCTATTTCTCCCTCAAGTCACCACCGAGGTTGAGCTTGAGTTTTCCACTATCAATGTCCCTTCCGGACGGGCAATACAAACTTCTCAGGCGTCACCACACAAGTTGGGAGCTCACGAGCACGCCTAGCCGTCTAGGAGCTCAAAGCTCCAAGAGTAACAAATCCAAATCACAAGCTTGACGGGAGTGAAGATGCTCAAGAATGGAATCAAGTCTCTCAAACACTTGCTCAAAGTCTCTCACTCAAATCCTAGCTCAAGGATGGAATTTTTGCTTCCGGAGAGGATTTGGAGTAGATGGAGTGAAGCTCAAGTGTGTATTGGTTCGGAGTTGTGCAAGAGAAGAGTGAATGGAGAGGGGGTTGTGGCTTATATACCACAGCCCAAAAAGAGCCGTTGGCCTGTCCGAAAACTCCGTACCGGAACTTCCGATATCGTATCGGAACTTCCGGTATAGTTCGAATTAGGGTTAGATCTGGACTTCGGCCCGCACCGAAACTTCGGTGGGGTACCGGAGCTTCCGGTACATGGGTTTAGGGTTGGAAACACTTGGACCGCACCGGAGCTTCCGGTGCCGTATCGGAACTTTCGGTATGGCATTCCGGAGAGCTCAAAGCTCTCGTTAGCCTACCGGAACTTCCGGTACCGGGGACCGGAACTTTCGGTAAGGCTTTTCCCGAGAGCAAAACGCTCCGTAAGCCTACCGGAACTTCCGGTACCGGGGACCGAACTTCCGGTATGGCCGTACCCGAGAGCAAAACTCTCTGTAAGCCTACCGGAACTTCCGGTACCGAGGACCGGAACTTCCAGGTATGGCTTTTCCCGAGAGCAAAACTCTCTGTAAGCCTACCGGAACTTCCGGTACCACACCGGAGCTTCCGATGGGTTCGGAAAGAACGGGATTGGAGGGGATTTCTTGAGTTTGTGAGCATCTCCATTCTTCGCCACGTTTGTGATTTGCATCCCTCTTTATAGTACGACATCCCTATGACTCAAAGCAAAGAAATAAAGTGAGGCACAAGCTTTGAGAGGTGTCTTTTCCAAATTCTCCATTTATTGCATTTTGCATTTCTTTTCTCCTTTTTGATTGTGCTTGCTAGACTTTCATGTGCTTTGGATATTCACTACACACATTCTCATGAAAGCATTAGTTCCAAAATTTAATTGTATTGATATCAATCATCCAAAATAAAATTAGGGGCCTAGATGCACTTTCAATCTCCCCTTTTTGGTGATTGATGCCAATACAATCAAATTTCTAAAAAGATGAATTGAAAAGCACAACTTGCAAAGATAAAAGATGAGCTCCCCCTTAATATGTGCATGAAATTGAATTTCAAGAGTTGGTCTATACAATACCAAGTGCACATTAGAGATAAGAATCATGAGGAGCTCCCCTTTATCTATGCATCCATAATAAAGAAAACCACAAACAATGCAATATGGCATTTTATCATCACACAAATGCATCTAAAAGAGAGAAACAACAAATCACCAAGCATATCATAAGGCAAATCACATAGATAGATAATAAAAACAAGTCTAAACTTATTACAATCATCCATAGTTCCAAACCACTTGTCCATCTCACACACATAGTTCATTACATCATAAAAACGAGATAAAGATAAATAGATAGAAATTTCTTCTCCCCCTTTGGCAACACATCACCAAAAATGAGAAAAGAACTAGAACGCCCAAGAGAGGATCACTCGTCGTCATCGTCGTCGTCGTCGCCGTCCTCTTCATCGCTTTCTTCCTCATCCGTGGGGCGTGCCACTCCCTTGCCCTTCTCATGGAGCGGGATCCGAGTGCTCGAGCGGGGAGCGGAGGCGGTCGGAACATCCTCGGCGCCGACATCCTCTCCACTCTCGGTGCCACTGCCCTCCACACCCCGAGCTGCTGCTCGTGCTGCTCGTGCCGCCACTCCCGCGGCCTGCTGATATGGAGCCCAAGGGTCCTCCCACTGCCGAGGTACTATCGGTGCAAGGTCCAAGGGAGGAGGTGGTGGCTGCTGCTGCTGCTCGAGCTAGGTGAGAGAGATATCGGTGATGTCCTTCATTTATGCGCCGCTGCTCCATCCTCATCTCATAGATGTCCTCACTATTAGCCTTGCACATGCAAAAGATAGACTTGAGGACCGAGCTGATGAATCCGGACCTGCTGCGAGTCCGGCGAGAAGAAGTAGGTGGAGCATCTCCAGCCTTGCTGAGCTGGTGGTGGAGGAGCCGGCTGTCGCACTGGTGATCCCCGAGGAGAGGGTAAGAGCTGGAACCTCTTGGGACGAAGTCCGGGGTGGTCCTTATCATGTACAAAGTGCATACCAGGTGGCAGTCTCAATCATCTTCATAATAAAGGGAGCGAAGGGAAGGCTCGCCTTATGAGTGTAGGAGTGGTTGATGATGGAAGTCCAAATGTGCTCAAAAACACAAAACGGCTCAGCTCCTGGACGCATGGCACAAAGTAGAGTCTTGGATTCTCCTAGCAAAGAAGATGCATCCCCTATCTTAGGATCCAAAGTCCATCCGAACATATTGTTTAGAACACGGTAGTAGGGGTGCAGCCCGAAGTGTGTCCCAATGATCATCGTCTTGGGGTGAGCGTAGCGACTGTCATACATGAACTCCAAAGTTGCATCATCCGGAGGGTCAAACATTTTCACATTGTTCTTCATAGTGTCGGCATGACCAAATCCGAGAATCTGTGCAAACTCAAGCATATGTGACTTGGAACCGGTTTCCATCAAGTGTCCGAGTGCATGATGGAGTCCTCCTGGGAGTCATCATCGAACTCAAGCCGGAGAGTGGCATAGAACCGAACCACCGGTTCCGTGTTCCACCCATGCTCAAGCCCCATAATCTCCACCAAATCCCTCCTAGCACACTCAGCCTTGATTTGAGTAAACACGGGATCATTCCGATGATCCATCCAGTCCCACTTGATCCACTTCATCTCACGAGTCTTTTTCTTCAACTTGAGCACCTCCTTGTACCACTCAGCTTGGGTGTGGTCCCAAAAGCGAATATCTTCCACACCCCTTTCCTTAGCCTTGAGCCACGGGCACTTGCTCCTATATTTCCGCACCTCATCTCCGTAGAAGGGCACATTGTAGCCTGCACTGCCACTCACAGCTGGTGACCTTAGTTCATACTTGTAGTGCTCCCGCAAGTTGCGGGCAATGGGGAGAAACCACTCATCCCCGCCCACATTTTCAGCCTCCTCCTCACTTTCTTCTTCATCGTCCGACACGGGAGCGGGAGGAGGTCTCCTAGCTGTGCTCTTTCCTTTGCCCCTTCCAAGACCTTTGCCCTTGCCGGGGCCAAGACCACGGGAGGAAGACCGATGACCGGTTCCCGTGGCCTGCCTCTTGACAAGGCGTGGATTCGGCACGTCGAAGTCCGAGTCCGAGTCCGAGTCATCATGACCTTGAGCGGGTGCTGGACGCTTGGTCACCGTCTCGCTTCCTGCCACGAGTCATCTAACAGAGAGAAAAACATGTGTAAGGAGCAACATACACGGTGTGGGAATTTTGAGATGCTAGGAAGATGCTAACAGGATAGGCCCCTGTCGGAACTTCCGTGCCGGATACCGGAACTTCCGGTACAAGGTACCGGAACCTCCGATACACTGGTACTGGAACCTCCGACGGGTTCCATATCTGTCGAGGCTGACCCATACCGGAACTTCCGGTAGCCTACCGGAACATCCGGTAGGGGTCAACGCTAACCCTAGCAAGTGCGAAAAATTCACATCTAGCCAATGGAATTACTTCCTAGAAGCATGCTAGTGTTCTAGAACTGCTAGAGAAACATCTAAGCATCAAATATTCCTAGGGATTCAAGGATTTAAGCCTAGATCTAGAAGTGAAGGCAATGAAGGTATACCTTCTCCTCTAGCTAGGTGCTTGGAGAAGACCGGAGGAAGGAGCTTGGAGATTCTTGCCGTAGACCGTCGCCGGAAGTTGAGAGGAGCTTCCGGTTGATGGAGATCCGAAGAGAGAAGAGGAAAAAGTTGAGTCTTTTTCAAATGGGAGCCGTCCCTTTCAAGGGGACGGGCTCCCCCATTTATACTTGCCGCCCGCACCGAAACTTCCGGTAGCCTACCGGAACTTTCGGTGCGGGCTCAAACCCTAGGTCAACGTCCCGCACCGGAACTTCCGGTAGCTTACCGGAACTTCCGGTAGGGCGGAAAACGAGAGAGGAGGAGGTGAAGTTTTGCGGAGAGTTTTCAAAAATAATTTTGATGGACTAGTGGGGCATCTTGACATCATGTGATCGGTATACAATCAACAAACAAAGCTATGATCACATTTTGACAAGATTTGACCTATTGGTTAAGAACCAAGAAAAAGGCCTTCAAAAAGCTTAGTTAATTTTCGAAAGCATGCATTTCATCTTAAGATCCAAAACGAATAAAGCAACAAGCAAATGTGCACGCTTTTACACCACGTTGCTAGAGTCAAGTATATTTAGCTCACTCCTTAGATAGCAAAATCGGCTTTCATCTAAGGGCTTGGTGAAAATATCGGCCAATTGATTTTCGGTTTTCACATGGCTCACCTCAATATCCCCTTTTATAGAATGATCTCTCAAGAAATGATGACGGATATCTATATGCTTTGTGCGCGAATGCTCAACGGGGTTATATGCTAACTTTATGGCACTCTCATTGTCACATAGGAGAGGAACACGGTTCAACTTGTAACCGTAGTCCCTTAGAGTTTGTCGCATCCACAATAGTTGTGCACAACAACTACCGGCTGCCACATACTCCGCTTCGGCCGTGGATAGTGCAACGGAATTTTGTTTCTTGGATGACCATGACACTAGGGACCTACCCAAGAATTGGCAAGTCCCGGAGGTACTCTTCCTATCCACTTTGTCCCCGGCATAATCCGCATCGGAATAGCCTATTAGGTTGAACTTTGAACCCTTGGGGTACCAAAGCCCTAGGTTGGGTGTGTGCACTAAGTATCTCAAGATTCTTTTAACGACCACCATGTGGCACTCCATAGGAGCGGCTTGGAAACGTGCACACATACACACACTAAGCATGATATCGGGCCTAGATGCACAAAGGTAAAGCAAAGAGCCGATCATAGAGCTAAAAACCTTTTGATCAACCGGCTTGTCTTTCTTGGTGAGGTCAAGATGGCCATTTGTTGCTATGGGCGTCTTGGCGGGTTTTGCCTTGTCCATGTCAAACTTCTTCAATATGCCTTGAGTTGCTTGACTTGAAATCCTAGAAAGAATGTCAACTCACCCATCATAGACATCTCGAACCTCTTGGTCATTATCTTGCTAAAATCATCACAAAACATTTGGTTAGTAGAACCAAATATTATGTCATCGACATAAATTTGGCACACAAATATATCATGATCAAAACGCTTTGTGAAGAGGGTTGCATCGGCCTTGCCCATTTCAAAACCCTTTTTCAAAAGGAAATCCCTAAGGCATTCATACCATGCTCTTGGTGCTTGCTTAAGTCCATAGAGCGCCTTATGGAGTTTATATACGTGATTAGGATATTTGGGGTCTTCAAAGCCCGGTGGTTGCTCCACGTATACTTCTTCCTTGATTGGCCCGTTTAGGAATGCACTCTTCACGTCCATTTGGTACAACTTGAAGTTGTGGTGAGTGGCAAAGGCAAGTAGTATTCTTATTGATTCAAGCCTTGCCACGGGGGCATAGGTTTCATCAAAGTCCAATCCTTCTACTTGTGAATATCCTTTTGCCACCAATCTTGCTTTGTTCCTCGTTACAACACCGTCTTCATTTTGCTTATTGCGGAACACCCACTTGGTGCCCACAACATTCTTGCATCTTGGTCTTTCTTCTAATGTCCAAACTTCATTTCTTGTGAAGTTGTTCAATTCTTCTTGCATGGCCATCACCCAATCCGAGTCCTCGAGTGCTTCTTCTACTCTAAATGGCTCCAAAGAAGAGACAAAAGAGTAATGTTCACAAAAATTGCAAACACGAGAACGAGTGATTACCCCCTTTTTTATGTCTCCAAGGATTTGTTCCACGGGGTGGTCACGTTGCACACTTTGGTGCACTCTTGGGTGTGGTGGATGTGAGATTGTTTGACCGCCGTCTTGTTCAACCTCTTGATCATGCGATGTGGGTTCATCATCTTGTACTTGTGCATGATCTTCATCACCAACTTCTTGATCTTGATCAACTTGATCATGATTTGCGCATTGTTGGTCTTGACTTGAGGGAGGAGGTTGATCTTGATTACTTTGTGGTTCTTGCGGTCTCACATCACCAAGTGCCATTCTCTTGATTGCTTGCCTAGGAGCCTCAACATCTGCATTATTGATAACAACTTGCTCCCCTTGAGAGCCGTTAGATTCATCAAACGTCACGTCCCGTGAAACTTCAACACAACCGGTGGTTTTGTTGAAGACACGATAGGCGTGACAATTTGAACCATACCCAAGCAAGAAACCTTCATCAACCTTAGGGGAGAACTTTGAAGTCTTGGGTTTCTTGTTGAGCATGAAGCATTTGCTCCCGAAAACTCGAAAGTACGAGATGTTAGGCTTTTTACCGGTTAGTAGATCGTATGGTGTTTTCCACAACGATCGATGAAGATACAACCGGTTTGAGGCATGACATGCGGTGTTGATTGCTTCGGCCCAAAAACGGTCGGAGGTCTTGTATTCATCAAGCATGGTTCTTGCCATCTCTACGAGTGTGCGTTTCTTTCTTTCGGCCACCCCATTTTGTTGAGGTGTGTAGGGTGCCGAAAACTCATGCTTGATGCCTTCCTCATCAAGGTACTCTTCAACTTGAGTGTTCTTGAACTCGGTGCCATTGTCACTCCTTATGGCCTTGATCTTCACTTCAAATTCATTTTGTGCTCTTTTCAAGAATGTGTTGAGTACATCCTTTACTTCACCTTTATCACACAAAAAGAATACCCACGTGAAGCGAGAATAATCATCAACAATAACAAGTCCATATTTGTTACCGCCGATGCTAATGTAGGCAATGGGACCGAAGAGGTCCATGTGAAGCATCTCCAACGGCCTTGTGGTTGTCACTATCATCTTGGATGGATGTGGTGCTCCAACTTGTTTTCCGGCTTGGCATGCACTGCAAATTTTATTTTTCTCAAAGCAAACATCCGTTAGTCCAAGAATGTGACCGCCCTTTTGGAGTTTATGAAGATTTCTCATACCGACATGGGCTAGTCGTCTATGCCACAATCATCCCATGTCGGACTTTGCAACTAAGCATGTGTCAAGTTTTGCTTTATCCGCGGTGAAATCCACAACATAAAGCTTCCCTTTGAGCACACCCTCAAAAGCAATCGAGCCATCACTTCTCCTCGAGACAATCACACCCTTGTCGTTGAACAAGCAATTGTAGCCCATTCCACAAAGTTGTGAGATAGACAACAAATTGAAGTCAACGTTATCCACAAGCATAACCTTCGAAAGTGAATGCGGAAAAGTTAAAGGAATGTTACCATAACCCAACACATAGCTTTTTCCGTTGTCTCCAAAGGTGATATACTCATTTCTTTCTTTGCTTGGCTCAAAGGATTCGAACATTTTCTTGTCTCCGATCATATGATTGGTGCATCCACTATCGACCACCCATGATGAACCACCGGAGGAGTATTCCTACAAAACAATTTATGCTTTGTTTTTAGGTACCCAAATTTGCTTGGGTCCTCTCACATTAGTAACAAGTGTCTTGGGTACCCACACACAAGATTTGTGTGTCTTGTTGCGTGGCCCAACATATTTTGCATAGACACGACCATGCTTGTTTCTCATTAGCACATAGGTCACATTGAAATCATAAAAGAGAGCACAAGAGGGGTTAGGCACGTTAGTACGCAAATCACAAATAAGAGAGGATTTGTTAGTGTTCTTGATTTGCTTCTCCCTCTTGACTTGCTTCTTTTGATATTCACCCTCCTTGGTGAACTTAATGAATTCGGTGCCGTTCTTGTTGATTCTTGCATTATGCTTGTCACCTTGCTTGTATCCAATGCCATCCTTCACATGTGATCGTCTCACATTGGTGTATGCACCCCTTGCATACTCGGCCTTGGCATCATCAATGGCCTTCATCTTCTTTTGTGCTTGTTGTTGAAGTTCTTGTACTTGCTTCTTCAAGTCACCAATGGTCTTGATGTTTCTTGTACAAGCTTCAACATCAATCTTGTTGCACCTAGTACATTCATTGCTAGATGGGGGCAAGACGAAGATTGAGAGGAAGTAGTGTTACACTTAATTTTCTCAAATTGTACTTTGAGAGAATTGTGATCCTTTTGCAAGTCATCACACTTCTCTTGAAGTGACACATTTGTGACTTTAAGTGTCTCACTATTTTCTTCAACCACTTTGAGAGACTTTACCAAGTCCTCATTCTTCTTCCTCTCAACTTCTAGGAGCTTTTCAAGTTCAAGCACCCTCTCGCTTCTCTTGAACAAGCATTTCCTCTTGTTTCTCAAGAAGCTCCTCTTGCCTCTCATTGGTCTCCTTTTCCTACTCAATGATGTCCAACAAATCAAACATGTTAGGAATTTGAGAGCTTCCATTAGCATTTACCTTAGAGCCTTTAGCCATCATGCACTTGTGTCCAGGCGTCATCTTCATCATCGGTCAAGCTTCCAAACAAGGAGGAGTTGGTCGGTGTTAGCCCAATAGCAAGTGATGCAATGCCTCCCTTCTCTTCATCGGATTCCGACTCTGAGGAAGAAGATGATCCATCGGAGTTCCATTCTTGTCCAATGTGTGCTTCACCCCGACTGGTACTTTCTATGCTTCTTGTATTTCTTGTCCCCCTTCTTGTTTTGCTTGTTCTTGTAGTTCTCCGGACACTCCGCCATGAATTGATCTTTGTCTCCACAAATATAGCACTTGTTCTTGGCTTTCCTCAATTTGCTCGTCTTGGTCATTTTTCTTGAGCTCCTTTTTTACATAAGCTTGTTGAATCTTTTCACAAAGAGAGCCATTTCATCATCCCTATCATCATCACTTTCCTCAACCACCTTCTTTTTCTTTTCTTGTTCGGCATTAAGAGCCAAATCATTCTTGCTCCCACTAGCCTTTTCTTTGTCCTTAAGCAACGCATTGATCCTATTCCCTTGGTCGATTTGCTGTTTTTGGGAGAGCACATTTCCAATCACTTCATCGGTGGTGAAGTACCTAAAGCCATCTTTGTCCCTTATGTTGGACACTATGTTGGCATCCCATGCTTGCAAGGCTTGTAGCAACCTTCTATTCACATCCAAGTCCAATACCTTTTCTCTAAGTGCTCTTCTCATGTTCACTATTCTCATCATCCTATCATGGGCTTCTCTTGGCCCTTCATCCGACCTCATGACAAAGTAGTTAAAATCTTCTCTAAGCCCTTCTAGCTTAGACTCCTTCACACTATCAATGCCCTCATGAACCAATTCAAGCTTCAACGAAATTTGATGAGCATCCTCCATTCCGGTTATCTTCTCATACTCGGCGGGACTAAGCGCGGATACGAGAGCACTAGCCGCCGCCACATTGCACCTAACATTGAACAAGTCTTGTGCGGTTGGTTTGCTTCTACATTCCCATAGGAATCCATTTTGAGTCACATTTCTCACATTTTGATGCATTGAATCCAAATGTAGTAGCATCTTTGTTTTCCAATGATCAAAGTATTGACCATCAAAGTATGGTAGTCTTCCTGAGCCGGGTCCAATATGCTCATCTCTTCCATCACTATAGGAATATGGTGTTCTGTTGTAGCTCATCGGCAAAGCACTAAGCACATCTCCACCTTGGGCAGGCCCTTTTCCATTTCCATCTCTCGGCATCCCCCGGTGCGGTCTCATGACCCCTTTCACCGGCTACCTTAGGTGGTGCTTCACCACTACCCGTTGCCTCTTTATCATTTGCCATCTTTGATCTTCAAGCGGTGAGGCTTCAACGAAGATACCCGCTCCGATACCAATTGAAAGTCGCCTAGAGGGGGGGGTGAATAGGCGAACCTAAAATTTTCTCACGAAACAACACTAAGACGAAAACGTCAAATACCGGAACTTCCGGTGCAGGGGTGATAAATGCGGAATTAAACCCTACACAATTCTAGTGTTTGCAAGAACGAAAGGAACAACCCTATGCAATTCTAGGAATTTAAAGGCACAACGGAAAACTAACAAGCAACCTAGTAAATAAACAACAACGCGCAAGTAAAAAGGAGAGAGCACAAGAGACACGGATTTTTCATCGAAGTTCAAGCCCACCAAGGACTCTACGTCTCCGTTGAGAAAGTCCACCAAGGACCGGGTTTCTCTCAACCCTATTTCTCCCTCAAGTCACCACCGAGGTTGAGCTTGAGTTTTCCACTATCAATGTCCCTTCCGGACGGGCAATACAAACTTCTCGGCCGTCACCACACAAGTTGGGAGCTCACGAGCACGCCTAGCCGTCTAGGAGCTCAAAGCTCCAAGAGTAACAAATCCAAATCACAAGCTTGACGGGAGTGAAGATGTTCAAGAATGGAATCAAGTCTCTCAAACACTTGCTCAAAGTCTCTCACTCAAATCCTAGCTCAAGGATGGAATTTTTGCTTTTGGAGAGGATTTGGAGTAGATGGAGTGAAGCTCAAGTGTGTATTGGTTCGGAGTTGTGCAAGAGAAGAGTGAATGGAGAGGGGGTGTGGCTTATATACCACAGCCCAAAAAGAGCCGTTGGCTCTGTCTGAAAACTCCGCACCGGAACTTCCGATAGCGTATTGGAACTTCCGGTATGGTTCGAATTAGGGTTAGATCTGGACTTTTAGCCCGCACCGGAACTTCGGTGGAGTACCGGAGCTTCCGGTACATGGGTTTAGGGTTGGAAAAACTGGACCGCACCGGAGCTTCCGGTGCCGTATCGGAACTTCCGGTATGGCATTCCGCAGAGCTCAAAGCTCTCTGTTAGCCTACCGGAACTTTCGGTACCGGGGACCGGAACTTCCGTAAGGCTTTTCCCGAGAGCAAAACTCTCTGTAAGCCTATCGGAACTTCCGGTATGGCCTTACCCGAGAGCAAAACTCTCTCGTAAGCCTACCGGAACTTTTGGTACCAGGGACCGGAACTTCCGGTATGGCGTTTCCCGAGAGCAAAACTCTCTCGTAAGCCTACTCGGAACTATCGGTACCACACCGGAGCTTCCGATGGGTTCGAAAGAATGGGATTGGAGGGGATTTCTTGAGTTTGTGAGCATCTCCATTCTTCGCCACGTTTGTGATTTGCATCCCTCTTTATAGTACGGCATCCCTATGACTCAAAGCAAAGAAATAAAGCGAAGCACAAGCTTTGAGAGGTGTCTTTTCCAAATTCTCCATTTATTGCATTTTGCATTTCTTTTCTCCTTTTTGATTGTGCTTGCTAGACTTTCATGTGCTTTGGATATTCACTACACACATTCTCATGAAAGCATTAGTTCCAAAATTTAATTATATTGATATCAATCATCCAAAATAAAATTAGGGGCCTAGATGCACTTTCAC
>JAUNZO010004795.1:0-72330 GCA_031894775.1 Chloris gayana | reverse complement strand
GTTTTTACATAAACACCCTTATTTTCAGTTTTAATTATGTTTAAGCCCCTGGTTCACGATTAAATGGTATTTTTACAAATAAATCCTCGTGGTTATATTTAATTATGTTTAGGTCCGACACTTTTACAAAAACAACCCTAAGGTTTTCATAAATTATATTTTAGTCCTAAACTTTACATTTTAGTCCCCATACTTTCTAAAAATTATGAATAGGTCCCTGGGCTTGGCTATTTTGCGAGATAGGCCCCCATAGTTTTACTATTTTACGTTTAGGTCCTTCTATTTATAAAATCCAACCATAGACTTTATTTTAATTTTGTTTTAATCCCTACCGCAGGCTAGGACTATAAAATTTGTAAATTAACCCTTGTAGTCTGTTAAGTTTACGAGCTTGTATTTTGTGACATGGTAAATTTACATGCTAGCCCCCTAAGTCTATAGTTAATTACGTTGATGCCCTTTATGTTATAAAAGCCACCCTAGCCTTCGTTTTAGTTCTGTTTTCAACCTAATCTTTTTGTTAAGACTTTTAGCTAATTGTTAAACTATTTCTAAGTCCTTAAGGCATATTTTATTTCAATGATTTAATTATGGCCTTTTTTACGAAACATCCCTAACCTTTTATTAAATTACGTTTCTACCCCTATTTTCTCAAACCACATTAAATCATGTTCGTTTGCAAAATGAACCCTAGTGTTTTATAAACTTATATTTCTAGACCTTAACCTTTTTACACTCTAGCCATTGAACTTTTCCATATTTACAAAATGGTCCTTAATTTGCCGTTTTACGTTTTAAACCCTAGATCTTCAAATGCGCATAAGTATTCGCTCGTAACTCCGATAAGCCGATTCTTGGGCTCACGCGATCGTAGCGACGTGTACTATTTATTCGTACTCGTTTTCATAGTCATTAGGTAATGTTTGGTGTACTTGTTTCTTAGTTACTTGTATGCTTGTTTCTTGCATGTTTTGTATCGGTGTGACGTTAAGTAGAAGAACGTATATTTCGAAGAACTCAAGAGCAAGACTTGAAGACATGAGCAGTAGCAAGGGGAAATAGGTAAGTGTCCTTGATGCACATTGCGCCTACTTTCTTTACTATCTGAATTTACTTTTGTGCATTGCATTTAATTTGAATCCTATTGTGTCATATCCTGTTCCATACTATTTCCTTGTCACCTTGATTTTGGGTGTAGTGTTATAGTATATGGGTACGTCATTGCTTAGCATGCTCACAATGGGGTTTACAACTGAACTAAATGCTAATCTTGATTAAGTATCCACTTGAACATAATGATCAAGAACCGGTAATGCTTTTTTAGCAACATAGAACTTAGGTAATCCCGACAGGAGGATTGTCGATGATGGTGCCGGTGCACACCTGTTGGGTGTCGTGGTACCGTTTGGGATTATAAGGACCGGTTCTTGGAGCGGCAACCCGAGATTTTCGCACAAAGCACGTGGCTGATAATGGGTAGGTAAGGTTTAGTACCAAGGTAACTTCCCGGCTTTGCGGGCGTCGAGGAAGGATGAAGGAAGAAGGTGTCTTCCGGATTCGGGCGAGGAAAGGCAGAGTACTTGAAGCCACGGTGCAAGAGGGGGCCCTTGGGTGATGCGTCACTTTGATGGCGGCGAAACCTTAGCATGAGCGTTTTGCAAGCTAGGAAGTCCTTAGAAAGACCTAAGGAAGTGTGCTTGGTATAATGGAGGTTTTAGTCACCGACGGGTGATGGAATCACCGACTTGTGGGTAAAGTTATTGTCGGGGAAGAGATTAGCGCTGCCACGAGGCAGCGTCCGGACCCACCCAGCAGAAGGTTACCGCATCCACGTCATCTCCGGAGGCCGGCCAAGGCTCGAACGGACCAACCAGGAAACGACCCCCACGCATTACTCGAGGACGTCCGCCTCGCCCGACCTTGACCTCCAAGCTCGAAGGGCTCCGTCCCGCACGACCTTGGAGTCCCTCGCGCTCGACCCCGCAACTCGACCACCAACCGCATTCAATGCCAACCGCCCCGGCGCCCACGTGGGCTCGGACCGGGAATCATTGGAGAGAGGCCCGAGCCCATCCCTCCTGCCGCCACCTGCTCCCGTCGGGGCACGCCGATGGGACGTCCCGTTCTCGTTGAATGGCGGGAGTTGGCGTGGACCGCGGGTTCCGGGAGGAGACGCTGCCCGACGATGTACGAGCGTACGATCCCTCGACACACCCGTCAAACGGGTGTAGCTCAAGGTCGAGCTCGAGCAAGCGTCCCGTCCCGCACGACCTCTTCCGCCAAGCTCGACTAGAGGAAGCAATCGCCCCGTACCTTGGCCATACCCAATGCGTCATCACCGACAAGGAAGGACAGGCATGACACGTCTAAATTCAACCACCCCGTGAACGAGCATCACCTGTGGCTCCTCCCGATTGCGGAACACTCCACCCCGACGCCTGTTGCCACGGGAGTGACGCGACCGACCGATCAACCCCGACGGAGTAAACAAGCAAGGAAGCCGATTGGAGAACCTCGAAGCTCGATCATCCCCTTTTTCCTCCGTCTCTCCCTTATAACTCGGGTCCCACCCCTATGACTATAAAGGGGTGTGACTCAACCGCACACAAAAAAGGTCGATTCTCACTACTTGCACACACTCTCGCACGGGACTTGGAGCACGCTCCTCTCCCACCACATCCGTATTCGCATTTTCCATCTTGGCGTAAGGAACACGACGCCGTGAGACCCCCACTCGCTGGACGTAGGGAGCTTTCCCGAACCAGCCTAAATCTTTCGTGTCTTCCCTTGTGCACCATCCGGCCAAAAACGCGCAACCCCGGGACAAATTCTACCGCCGGTGGTTCGAACACCGACGGTTGGCGCGCCGGGTAGGGGTCCGTTGCGCATTTTCGTCACCGTTTTTCTGCCCACATGGCGCGGATGGTTGATTCCCAGCCCTCGTTCGGGCTCCCGGCACGACCGTGCGCTTTGGGAGCCTCAATTTCGTGGCCACCTACGAGCGGACGCTGGCACGCGCCGAGCTGCCGGCGCCACAAGTCCAGGCGGCAACCCGTGTCACCGCGAACGTGACATGACTTAGCGCTCTCCTGGGAGCAGCTAATTTGACGGATGCAGAGTTCGTGGGGATGGTAATCCAGCCCTCCGAGTCCCTCTTCGACCTCCTCGACGCCGGAGAGGAGGAAGACTCGGACCGGGACAGCAGCGATGAGGCCCACGGCCCCGCCCGCGAGTGCAACGTAGTGCACGCCGGACTGCGGGTGTCCGGAGTGCGTGCTGGAGGTCCAGGCTGAGCCGGGGCCCGCTGCCGATGGGACCCCAGCGAGCTCAACGCGCGCACACGCTGCGCCGCCGGGAGGCGACGACCTCCGCACCCGCCTCCGAGCCCGGCGCACGGAGCTAGAGGAGGCTCGCCGTGGCCTCGACGAGGAGGCCGCGGCGGTGGAGCGGGAGCTGCTGCAGCAACGCCAACATGAGGGGTGCAACGCGCGCCTAAGGGCTCGACACGTCCGAGCAGCAGATCGCCGACGACGTCGGGGCCGAGACCCGAGCACTTCCGCGCGCTGGGCGAACGTGGCCGCAGCAGCTGCGTTGCTAAAAACCCTTCCGGTACAGCCGACTCCCGAGGTGCAGCGAGCACAAGAGAGATGGCCGCGCTCCTCGCAAGGCGGCGGAGCAACACGCGGAAAGTTCGCAGCGACGCGTCGCGCCGTCGGTCGAGCACGCTAGTGCCGGGCGGCGCAACTCCCCGGCGGGAGGGTCGGCGCATACCTCCGTGCGGCAGCCCGCGCAACCGGGCCGGTCCGAGCCTAGGCGGTCGGTGCACTCCCGCATCGGAGCCGCTCGAGACGCGCGCTTGACCCTGGACGCCCGACATCGCGCTCGGGACGACGGAGGCCCGCGCCTCGTCCGAAACCCTCGCCGCGGAGGTCGGGCGACGTCGAACACGGTCGGAGCCGAGCCCGACCCCGGGTCGAGGGTCTTCGCTCCGCGATCGGGAGCGACCTTCCTCCGCGCTCCGTCCCCGACGACGGTGGCCAAGTACGCGGGGAGTCGAACCCCTCCCTATGGCTAGAGGATTACCGGGCTGGCCTGCCGGCTGGTGGCGCGAATGATGACCTCGCCATCATTCGAAATCTCCCGCCGTACCTCGCCGACTCGGCGAGGACTCGGCTCGAGCATCCGCCGCGGATCGGATACGATCGTGGGGCAACCTGCGGGAAGTTTTTGTAGGGAACTTCCAGGCCACGTGCGCCCGCCCGGGTAACCCTTGGGAGTTGAAGAAGCTGCCGACGAAGCCGAACGAGCCGCTCCGGGACTACATTCGGCGCTTTTCCGGCGCTGCAACGAGCTACCGCATGTCGTGGACGCGGATGTCATCGGCGCCTTCCTCTCCGGAACGAACTGCGAGGCTCGGTCCACGAGCCGGGGCGAAGCTGTCCGCGAACGGCTCGGGAACTCCTCGACATCGCTACGAGCCACGCCTCGGGCGAGGAGGCGATCGGGGCCCTCCTCCACCGCGACCTCCCCGAGAAGGGGAAGGGCAAGAGGACCGATGGCAATACGGGCGGGGGCCTTCGGCTCCAAGCCCAACAAAAAGAATAAGTCGCGGCCAACCGACGGTCACATGGTAGCCACGACCAGACAAAAGGGCGCGAAGCGAGCCCAACAAGAACCCTCCGGACCACTTCGAGAAGAAGTGGAACGTGCCATGCCCCAACCACGAGTTTCCGGTCAAGCACTTGATGTGGGATTGCTCGTTGATGAAGAAGTTCATCACGCGGCACGGGCGGAAGGCCCGCCGGCAGCATAACCGGGAGGGAACGCCGGGGTCGAAGGCGACACCGGCGAGGAGAACGAGGAGGGCTTCCCTCGGGCGGAGGGTTGCCTTATGATCTTTGCGAGCTCCGACGCTCGTCGGGACGACGCTCCGTCAAACTCGAGCTCCGCGAGGTCTTCGCCGCGAGCCCGCAACCCCGGCTTACCTCAAGTGGTCGGAACTTCCGATCACGTTCGATCGCGCCGATCACCCGGCGCGGGTCCCACGGCCGGGCCGATACCCGCTCGTGGTCGACCCCATTGTCGCCAAGACGCGCCTCTCCAAGGTGTTGATGGACGGGGGCAGCGGCTTTAACATCCTGTACGCCGACGTCCTGGATGCTATGGGTATCGAGCGCTCGCAAATTCGTCCGAACGGCTCGCCGTTCCATGGCGTCGTGCGGGAACGCAAGCCGTTCCCATCGGGCGGATCGACCCGCCCGTCACGTTCGGGACTCCTTCGAACTTTCGAACGGAGATCCTTACTTTCGAGGTGGTAGGATTCCCGGTGTCTACCATGCTATCCTCGGGCGGCCGTGCTACGCGAAGTTCATGGCCGTCCCGAACTACGTCTACCCGAAGCTCAAAATGCCTGGGCCGAAAGGAGTTATCACTGTGGGTGCGTCTTTCGAGCACGCTTACCGGTGCGACGTCGACAAGCTGCGACCTGGCCTCGGCGCACTTGGCCTCCACCACCGAGCGGCGGTCATTAGGGAGCAGGTGGTCGAGGACCCACCGCGATCGAGCCGTAAGGCGGCTTCCTTCGAGCCGGTAGAAGGAACCAAGGAGGTCTCCCTCGACCTCGAAGGGGACGAGAAGAGGACGGTGCGTATCGGCACCTCTCTCTCTCCCAAATAGGAAAGCGCGCTCGTCGACTTCCTCCGCGTGAACGCCGACGTCTTCGCGTGGAAACCCTCGGACATGCCGGGAATCCCGAGGGAGGTCGCCGAGCACTCCTTGCGCATCGGGCCGGGCTCCAAGCCGGTGGAACAGCGCTGCACCGCTTCGACGAGGAGAAGCGCAAGGCGATCGGGGAGGAGATCGCGAAGCTTCGGCGGCCGGGTTCATCAAGGAGGTGTATCACCCCGAGTGGTTGGCTAATCCTGTTCTTGTACGAAAAAGAATGGGAAATGGAGGATGTGCGTTGACTATACCGGTTTGAATAAGGCTTGTCCTAAGGACCCTTTCCCGTTACCGCGCATTGACCAAATAGTCGACTCGACCTCCGGGTGTGAAACCCTCTCGCTTTCCGGACGCGTACTCGGGTACCATCGGATAGCGCTCGATGAGGCCGACCAACTCGCTACCTCCTTCATCACACCCTTCGGCTCGTCTTGTTACACGACGATGCCGTTTGGGCTCAAGAACGCCGGTGCCACCTACCGGCGGTTCATTCAGAAATGCTTCGACTACCTCATCGGAGATATCGTCGAAGCCTACGTGGACGACATCGTCGTCAAATCCAAGAAGGCCGACCAACTCGTGGTCGACCTCGAACGTGTATTTGCCAAGTTGCGCGAAACGGCGTTAAGCTCAACCCCGAGAAATGCGTCTTCGGGGTCCCTCGAGGGATGTTACTGAGATTCGTCGTTTCGGAGCGAGGCATCGAGGCCAACCGGAGAAGATCACCGCCATCGAACGCATGGGTCCGATCCAAAACGTCAAAGGGGTGCAACGGCTCACGGGATGCCTAGCGGCGCCGAGCCGCTTCATCTCGCGGCTTGGGGAAAGAGCATTACCGCTCTACAAGCTCCTCAAGAAGTCCGAGCGCTTTGAGTGGACCCGGGAGGTGCGGGTTGCGCTCGACGAGGTGAAGCGCATCCTGGCTAACCCTCCGGTCTTGACTCCTCAACTCCCGGGGAACAACTCTTGCTCTACGTCGCGGCAACCACTCGGGTCGTCGGCGCCGCCATTGTGGTCGAGCGCGAGGAAGAAGGCCACGCACTCAAATTACAACGCCCGTCTATTACGTCGGTGAAGTGCTCTCCGACTCGAAGACTCGATACCTGCAAGTACTCAAGATCCTCTACGCCACGATGGTTGCCGGACGCAAGTTACGCCACTACTTTGACTCGCACTCGATAACCGTGGTGAGCTCTTTCCCTCTGCGCGACATCATCGAGAACGGGAGTCGGCGGGCAAGGTCGCCACATGGGCCCTTGAGCTGATGGGGCATGACATTACTTACTCGCCCCGGACGGCAATAAAGTCTCGAGTTTTGGTCGACTTCATCGCGGAATGGACGGAGACTCGGTTGCCACCGGCGCCGGTGGATCGAGAGTACTTGGGTTATGTACTTTGATGGGTCATTGATGCGCCGAGGAGCCGGCGTCGGACTCGTCTTTGTCTCCCCGGGGATCCACATGAGGTACGCTATCCGGTTGCATTTTCCGGCTTCGAATAATGTGGCTGAATACGAGGCCTTGGTAAATGGCTCGAAGATCGCCATCGAGCTCCGGATCCGACGACTCGAGGTCCGCGGCGACTCCCAACTCGTCGTCGACCAAGTCATGAAAGAGTCGAGCTGTCGGAACGACACGCCGACGCTCTATCATCAAGAGGTGCGAAAGCTCGAGGAGAAGTTCGATGGGCTTGAGCTTAGGCACATCCCCCGACGACTTAACGATGCGGCGGACTCGCTTGCCAAGATAGCATCCGGTCGGGAGCCGATCCCGACGGGTATCTTCGCCCATGATCAGCTCCAACCGTCGGTGCGACCCCCACCACTCCCCGCGGCGGGGAGAAATCGGTCGAGGTGGGTCCGGGGGCTTTCCCGGCGCCGACCTCGACTCGAGGCAACACCCGAGCCAAGACGAGGCCTCGGGGCCGGGTCTCCACAGGCGGCGGCGGAGGTCATGGAGATCGACGCGCCGGCGAGCAGCGCACCACAGCCGGCCGGTCGGAGAACTCCATACGTCGAGTACCTCCTCCACGGCAAGCTCCCGTCCGGCCAGGCGAGGCAAAACGCCTCCACGGGCGCTCTAAGTCGTTCGTCTTGGTCGACGGCGAGCTTTATAAGCGCGAGTGTGTCGAGGATCTTGCAGCGATGCATCCCGATCGAGGAAGGCGCGCGGCTCCTTAATGACATACACGCGGGCGTTTGTGGTCATCACGCCGCGCCACGTACCCTCGTAGGCAACGCCTTTCGACAAGGCTTCTGCGGCCAACCGCCGTGGCGGACGCAACTCGCATCGTACACCAATGCAAGGGTTGCCAGTACTTTGCTCGACAAACGCACCGGCCTGCCCGGGCCCTCCAAACTATACCCGTCACTTGGCCCTTCGCGGTCCGGGGTCTAGACTTGGTCGGCCCTCCGAAATAGGCGCCGGGGCTTCACCCACTTGCTTGTCGCGGTCGACAAGTTCACAAAATGGATAGAAGCTCGAGCCATCGGCAAGATCCGTTCCGAGGAGGCGGTCGAGTTCTTCCTCGACATTGTCCATCGTTTCGGCGTTCCCAACTCGATCATTACCGACAATGGCACGCAGTTCACGGGGAAGAAGTTCCTCACGTTCTGCGACGATTACCACATTCGAGTGGATTGGGCGGCCGTGGCTCACCCCGAGACCAATGGGCGAGGTCGAACGGGCCAACGGCATGATCCTGCAAGGGCTCAAGCCACGCATTTACGACCGCTCGAAACGTTTTAGCGGTCGTTGGGCAGCCGAACTACCGGCCGTCCTGTGGAGTCTTCGAACAACTCCAAGTCGAGCGACCTGCTACACGCCGTTCTTTATGGTCTACGGATCGGAGGCGGTCTTGCCAACCGACCTCGACTACGGAGCCCCAAGGGTTCGCGCCTTCAACGAACAAGGGAACCGGACGGCCCTCGAGGATGCGGCGGACCAGCTCGATGAAGCGCGCGACGCTGCGCTCTTGCACTCCGCCAAGTACCAACAAGCGCTCCGACGGTACCACGACCGCAACGTCAAGAGCCGCGCGTTCAACATCGGAGACATGGTGCTGTGTAGGGTGCGAGCAACAAGGATCGCCACAAGCTAACCCCTCCATGGGAGGGACCTTACATCGTGGCGCGAATCATCGGGCCTGGCTCCTACAAGCTCAAGACGGTGGAAGGTCGAGAACTAACCAACGCCCGGAACATTGCGCAGTTACGTAAGTTCTATCCCTAGCCTCGCACTTGTTCCTTTATTCTTTAGCGATCGCCCGCCAAGTACGGCGACCCTCGACCTCCGCCGCGAGGTCGAGCCTCGCTCGGGGCTGGAAGGCGGGCGAAACCACGATTTTTCGAAAACAAAAATCGCCTACACTTAGCTCTTTTTCGCGAACAAATTTGCTAAGTCTCGTCCGGCCTTGAATTCGAATCTCGCCGACGACCAAAGTAAGCGCGAGTAAACGAACTCACGGTCTAAATTGGTCGGAAGGCTGAAGCTCGAGCGCCCCGGCGGCCCTAGCGAACGCTCACCAAACACGACTAAGTTCAACGAGGCTCGACGGCTCAAGCTTTGTGACTCAACGAGATGAGATGAAAAGGCCAAAACGTATTCAAGTTCAACTTAAAATTACTTGATAAAGAGCGAGACCTCGAAGGGTCAAGCGCAGAACGATTTAATAAAACTTAAAGTTACTTACAAGCGGGGAACTACGCCCCTTTGTTCTTAACAAAGTAAAAAACGACGAAAACAAATCCCCTAAACTTTCTACGACTTGGGGAGGGGCTCCTCCTCAAGCTTTGCAGCCGGAGCGTCGGCGAAAGCGTGCGTCTCGACCTTCGGCAGCTCCGGCTCGGCGCCGGCGAAACCGAGGGACGAGTCCGGTGCTAACGGCCCCGAAGTCGAGGTCCTCGTAATGGGACGCCGGCGCCGCGAAGGTCGCGCGCACGGCGGAGCGCCTTGCTCCTCGGACCACCGCGCCGATCTGCTCCGGCGAGAGGGGCCTCGACGTTCCGCTCGGCCTCCACTTCGGCAAGCGCGCGGTCCAGGGCAGCGTTGAGCTCCCTCCGCGACCCCTCCGCCGTAGCCGGCCTTTGCTCCGGACACTGCAAAGAAAGCGGAGCTTCAAGAACCCGGGCTCGAATAGTCGAGAAAACGACTAAGGGACTCGATTAAGGTCAAAGAGGAAAGGTGCAGAGCACCTACCCTCCTTCTCGGCCCGCTGCTCCCGGAGCTCGCGAAGGTAGCCGGACGCGGTCCGGTGGGAGACCTCCGCCGCGACCTCGGCCTTCGTCTCGGCTCCCGCTCCGTTTGGAGCACCGCGTTGATTCTCTCCGCCGCCAAGGCGGCTTCCTCGGCCTTGGCCAAGGCCGCCAGCGCCTCCTCCTTCGAGCGGCGCGCCTCCGCGGCCTCGAGCTCCGCCGCCTCCTTCGCCGCCCGGAGAGCCTCCTCCGCGGCGAGTGCTCCGTCCGGGCCGGCGCGAGCCTCGCCGGCCGCCCGCATCAACTCCCCGGCCTCGGACTCGAGCCGGGCCGAGGAACGCCCGCACGGGCGGCGCGAGCCCGGCCAAGAAATTAGACAACCTCGATCCGGAGGCGGCCCTGGGGCACGGCCGGCCTCTGCGGACACATCTCCCACCGCCGCCACCACGGCGGTGGACTCGCCCTCGGCGTTCGCCTCCCTCGACCTAGCGGCTCGCGCCGCCGAGGAGGTCGGCGACTTGCGTAAGGTCGTAGGCGGCGCCCTCCTCGCGGGGGCACCGTCCGCTTAGGCGCGGGCGCGCTCTCGTCGAGCCCGCCTTCGCGGACGCGTTTGCCGGCGATCACCGACGGATCGACCGCCGGCCGTGAGGGTTCGCCGGTAGGTTCGGTAGGAATTTCGGCTGTCGGGGAGGGCTCCGCGGCACCTCCCTCACCGGGCGCAGCAAGTTTAAAGACATCGACATGCGCGTCCGCATGCCGTGAGACCGTCTCGCCGATCGGAACGGGATTAGAGACGGCGACGCGCGCGTCCGCGCGCCGGTCTTCCGCGCCATCCTTAGTTGGCCCGGGGTCACCCCCGCCAACTTCTTGGGCTCGCAGCGTCTCCGCGCCGGAACCTTGCGCGGGCACCACGTCCTCGGAGGCGGTGGGGGAGGACGTCGCAAATCTACGCCATCCGCCGTCTCCTCCCCGGGCGCCGCCGGCGTACGGTTGAGGTCGGTATCGCCTCCGACTAGCTCGGCGATCATCTCCGCGGCCTCCCTTGCAGCGGCGGAAGGATCTACTCGTTAGGTCGACCACCTGCTGTCCCGAAAAAGGGGCCTAGGGTGGCCCCGGTTCCCCTCGCGCGAGACGCCTCGCCGGACCTAGAACTCGATTCGCCCCCGCGAGGAGCGGGTTGACTCGAGGAGCCGGCCGCGAAGGTCGAGGTCGAGGTCGAGGGAGCCGAGGACTCGAGGCCCGAAGTGACGGCGCGGCGAGAGCAAACGTACGGGACCTCCCCGTCGCTCTCGTACCCGCCGGCTCCGCCGTCCTCCTCGGAATCGTCGGCTCGGGGGTCGAGCGCATACGGATGCATTCGGTTTTAGTCGTTAAAACCGGGTGTGACAATATCCGGGCGAAATAAACGACGGTGTGACCTCTTCGTGTCAAGTACCCGCACGGGGTAGCAGGGCGGAGAAGTGAGCGGTAGACCGCCTCACGGTGGCACCTCCACGGTAGCTTCCCCGCGCACCAAGGTGCAGGCCGGCGATGAGCTTCCTCGCGGTGAGACCCGCACGGGGCAGCAGCAGTGGCCCAACACGGTGCGGCACGGACGACGACGACTGTCATGGCGCGAGTGATGGCAGCCTCGACGCGAGGCATGGACGACGCCGGTGCGGTGCGAACAACTACAAGTCGACGATAGCCCGACGCGAGGCACATACAACGACAACGCGGAGAAATGCGAGCCGACGTGGCGCTGATGGGGATTGGGCTCCGCCCGTGCCCCGCCCGAAGCTCGAATGACGAGCACCTTCGCCCCGAAGCTCGCCCTGTGGGCCCAAACCGAGCCGCTCGATGATGTGGCCAGGCGCGGCGAAGATGATGGAGAAGCCAACAAAGTGAAGTCTTGTTCTGAACTTGTGGTTGATATGCATAAGGGCAAAATTGTCTTTTTTATTCTATTTAAACACAGTGACTCATAAAAAGTAACAGAAGGCAAAAGTTATATTCAGGTCGAATAAGGAAGTTCGAATGAAAAAGGGCTAAGAAAGGAAGCACCATTTATTTTAGGGCTAAGAAAGGAATTATCTCTATTTGTTAACAAGCAGCTTTATCCGCCATTCAATAAAATTATGTTTTCAATTACTTGTGAACGGTGGTCTTTAATAATAAAGGAAAAAAAGTAAAAAGTGCAGCGTTGGCATCTTTGGGAAAGAAGAAACTGGTTTGCCTGGGCGGTCCGCTACTGGCAGGAAGAACCTAGGATCACTTGAGCAGGCTGCTAATCCCCCTGCCTCAAGCTTTCCGTACACTGACTGCGCCGACATCAAGTACGACAGGAGAGGGAGGATGATGCAAGAGGAACAGCGGAAGTGGAAGAGAACATTGCAGCGCAAAGATGGGCAAGTTTCAAAGTCTGTGGTCCTTTTTTTAAGCCTTGGATATTCAACTATGTAATCTCATTTGTAGTCTTATCTTGCAAAACCTTAACATATTTTGTCTGTCATGTGAACCTTACTCTTATGATGAGATGATACATGGCCACTGATGAAATGAATTTCGAAATGCACACCACTCCAATTGTAAATGCAGGCTACGTCGGGGCTAAAACACATAGAAAGCTGCCCGCTTTGTGATCAGGAAGACGAGGACATTCAGCACATGCTACTTCGTTGCATGCTCGCCAGGGAGGTCTGGTTCAGGGTCTTCAACGCTGTTGGGTTACAAGCCTCGCACTGGACCAAAGGGACGAGCTGAAACAGTGGTGGCTGCATAACCAAAAAGAGTTCCAAGAGAGAAGAAAGGAGGACTGAACACCCTAATCATCCTTGTTGCGTGGTCTCTGGAAGCACAAGAATCGTTGCTTGTTTGACAATGCGCGACCGGCAACAATGTGGAAGATGGCCGGAGCGACAAAGCTCCAGCTCCTAGACTCTAGAGTAGTAGAGTCCTGGGGTCCGGGAGTTGTGTGGGTTGTTCACCATTAAAAGGGCGCGAATGTAACATAACAACGGCTTGTAAAACTTTAATTCTCTTCTTAATGCAATGACAGGCAACTCTCTTACGAGAAAAAAAGTTAGGGTGTGTTCGTTTTCTAGGGTCTAAACTTTAGAGCTATCACATCAAAAATAATCTTACTATTTAGAAGTAGTAAATAAAGTTTAATTATAAAATAAATTGCAGGCCTCTAGACTAATTTACGAGACGAATCTAATGATGTTAATTAAGTCGTGATTAGAAGACGGTTACTTGTAGCATCACTTTAACAAAATCTAAATTAATTAAGCTCATTAGATTTATCTCGAAAATTAACACCAATCTGTCAATAGGATTTTGTCATTAAATTGATCGAAATATTCATAAATAGTAAGATTCTCTTTGATGTGACAGTGCTAAATTTTAGATGGCAGGAAACGAACGGCGCCTTACTTTTGTAGTGAAAAATACAACAAGTAAAACTAGCAAAATACAAGATATTTCCATTATAAATGACCTTACATCTGTAGTTTTTAGGAGCTCTCTTAAAAGTATTCTATACCTGTAGATATTGTCATAAAACTAATCAACACCGTTTGGTTTAAGTCTTTGAACATAATGGCCCTAACAACATCGACTCACAACTAATTAATGCTCTTAGAGATGTTTCTTTATCAAACTGCAACGGAGGTTCAATCAAATCTATAGTTTCGTTGGATTTTAGGTCTATAATTACGTTGGATTTTAGATCTATAATTTTGTTGAACTTTAGCTAAAATACTCTACTGTCGCAATAAATAAAAAGTAAAACTAAAAGAAAAGAAGCCCACCGTCCGCGAACTACCCGCTGACCGACCCCACCCGTCAGTCTTCTTCGTCAGTCTTGTGCGGGCCCGGACCTACCGGACCGAATCCCAAACGTCGCTCGCGGTGTTTGCCAATTCCTTGCTTCCCCAGTCGGGCATAGCTGCCTGCCCCGGGCGGAAAGCAGCAAAGCAGCCAAAGCCGTAAAGCGAAAAAGCGCGCTCCACACTCGGCACCACCGCTGCCGCCTCGAGCTAGCTCCTCCTCTTAAGGCCGGCGAAGATGCCTTGCTCTCCCTTCTCCCCCAACTCGCACCACCATCGCGGCCGCACTGGCCAGTCACCACCTCCGCCGCCACACCGCCACTCCGCAATCGCAGCATCAGAGGGAGCAGGAGCGCCTCGCCGCCGGGGATGGCGAGCGGCGGGCCGCCGCCGGGCCTGCGGCAGTCGCCGTCGGGGCGGCAGCAGCGGATGCTCTCGCGGGCGCCCACGCGCGCCTTCACCATGCGCCCCGACGGCTTCTCCGGGGAGGACGGCGGGGACGGCCCGCTCATGGAGGATGAGAGCGAGCTCGTGCCGTCCTCGCTCGCGCCCATCGTCCCCATCCTCCGCGCCGCAAACGAGATCGAGGAGGAGAACCCGCGGGTCGCATATCTCTGTACGTTCTCTTCTATCTGTCTCTGTCTGCACCAAATGCTCGTACCTCCACTCTCATCTGCCTTCGCACATACACGTATAGAGAATGAGATCATGCTGCCATCCTGACTCGCACTACACTAGTACACCTTGCCTCTGCCTCGCTCACGCATTTCGCTCGCGAACCCAAAAGAGCGTGACGCGTCACAAGATCAAAGCACTGTTCCTGTATACTTGGAGACTTGTATCGTGAGTGTCTCTAGGATGCAGACTGACCGATCAGCACCATTCAGTCCTCTGTTTCTTAGTTAAATGCTACTACGATTGTACAAGTGAAAGACGACTTATGTCATACAATCTACATTAATGATATGTATTTATTAAAAGACAACATGTAGAGTCTCTCATTTGTATGACTAGAGTTGTTTTATGTCTCTTTGTTTGATACATGTCCCAAGAGACCACACTGGGCTCTCCTTTGTACATGCCCTTAGGGACCAGCACACTAGCTTAATTTACTAGTATCAAGCAACGTCAGTCTCGCTCATGTACATGCCGTTGCATACGTAGAGCTTCTTTGCTCGAACAAACAAACGATACAGTATTCTTAAACCACATATACAGTTATTCTTATGTTGGACCTCCAACTCTGTACTGTGATGATGCCTGAATATTGTTTCCAACTTGCTTGCTTTCTGAACAAGGTCGGTTCACTGCATTTGAGAAGGCTCACACAATGGATCCAAACTCTAGTGGGCGTGGAGTTCGGCAATTCAAAACGTATCTGCTGCATAGGCTAGAAAAGGTACGCATATTCTCCATCCGATCAGTTTATGATAAGCCCATTCGTACAGTTATCTCTGCTAGCAAAGGCACAAGATTCTTAATTTCATTGTCAGAATTTGACTCATAAGTTGTATGATTTAATTTCTCAAAAAAAAAAACCTTTGCTGTCTGTTCTAGTTGTTCACCCTAACGCAGATGAGGCACTGATCGCCTAGTTTTGGTAGCTTCTGGAAAACACCTAGTTCTGCCGACACTGTTTGTGACTAAAAGAAGCACCTAGTTATGCATGCAGAAAGCAATTGTTTTTAATTTGGTACAAGTTTTTTGGATTGAGAGGTGTTGTTATTTCGTTTTCTTGAAAGAATGATTTTAAGTGAGGGTTTTATGTCATTAACCAAACAGAATAACTCATTTTTCATGCAACTTGAAACTAATTATATGTATGCCTCCACATGTTTGGTGGTTCTCTTTTGACAGGATGAACAAGAGACAAAGCGCAAGCTTGCTTCAACCGATGCAAGGGAGATCCAGAGGTTTTATGAGCAGTACTGTAAAAAACATCTCGAGGATCGTGATAGGAGAAAACCGTAAGAATGATCAAAGTTGCATAGAATCAGCAATCTTACAAAATTAACACTGTGTTAACTTGCTGTTAACTGAATGATGTAGGGAGGAGGTGGCTAGATACTATCAGATTGCGTCTGTGCTATATGACGTTCTGAAAACTGTGACACCCGAAAAATATCATGCTGAGGTTCTGTTTCCAGTTATTACATATATGAACATGCTGTTTGATAAGTCAATTTTTCTATATCATGCAATAAGAATTTTCATTTTTGCAGTTTGATAAGTATGCCAGAGGGTTGGAAAAAGAGAAAGCTTCCTTTTCACAATACAACATTCTACCCCTTAATATTTCAGCTACTTCGAGACAACCAATCATGGAAATTCCTGAGGTTATATGTGTTTAAATTCATTTAGTTTAACTTTGTGAATACTGCATGATGTATGAATTATTGAATTCACATGCTTTGCAAACACAGATCAAAGCAGCAGTGGACCTTCTTCGCAGGATGGACGGCCTTCCAATTCCGAGGAATGAAGTAGTTCAAAGACCAGATGGAACAATAGTGTCTGAAGAGATGGACACACCCCGTGATTTGCTTGATTGGCTCTGGCTGTCATTTGGATTTCAGGTGCCAACAAATGAATAACATATTTCCTCAAAAAAAAACCAAATGAATAACATATTGATTTCATTTCCAACACCGTGGGAATTGCACTATCAATTGAGAAACTGACTACAAATATTACTTCACATTTATTTTGGGTCTCAGATTGGTTAACGGTATTATATACCTTTCAATTGCTTATATTTTTTATTAGGAGTTTAGCAATAAGTTCTTAGTTGATCAAATCATCTCTTCTGCACCAAACAAAAAGAATTAAGGAAACATATTTTGACCTAGGACAACATTTTTACATATTCTTAGTTGCTACAAATACACGTTTTTTTTTAACAAAGTACAAAGGAGGTAACTTTGAATCATTTAGTTCATTTTAATGGACTTGAATCTTAACTAATATAACTAAGCTATATATTTTCTTGAAATGCAAACCAATCATTGTGATATTGTTCAGAATAGGAGAAGGATTGGCAAGATGGATCAGCTAAGTCGTCTTCTAAAGAATCTCTCCGTAGTACTTAGGAGCCATTTTCTTGCTATATTTATTGATGGACATCCCTAGCATTTTAGTCAGCCAGTTACAAGCAATAGTAGCAAACTCTATCTCTCTCAGAGCAACGGAGGCTAAGCAATCCTAGCAAGCGATGTGCTCTTGGCCATGCATCACTGGACCCGAAACACAGTGACTCATTAGTCATAACGATAATTTCTTATATCTACGATCTATTGTTACTTTATATGCCGCCGATAGAGAAATCTATCATGCAGATTGCCTTCCATTGTCATGCAAATCTATTAATGCACAGGAATATAGCAATTTAATGGTTCTGCCAAAAACAATGTAGGAACAACTCTCAATAACCACCATTTTTTCTCGAACATGTAGGAGAGCTGGGTATCTTTGTATAACTTTCTTGGAAAAACAAAAAGGAGATCAACTAAAAACGAAACTAGACATCTAAACCTACTGGTCCAGCCGACCTAGTTCCAGACCCTGGACCTTTGAAGCTCCATCTTCATGTTTCTTATTGTTGCTGGTACACTTGGAGCAGCTCCCTCAAATATACACATGTTCCGTTGCTTCCATAACATGCTGGCTCCCAAAATGATTGGAACATTCACTCCCTTCCATTGCCCTTTCCTGACATTTTTGCTAGCAAGCCCGCCTCCACCACTTCACAAAGTTTTGGTCAGTGATGCGAGGCACAAGTTCTCAATTATCACCTGAAACACATATATTGGTACTAGATGGACCCTCCAAGTTGGTTATTCATTTTTTGCGATGGATATATATCATGTGGTTGTATACGAACATATATTGTTAGAAGTGAGTTATGACATTGAATGCAATTACAACTTTACTGCATTTATTCTAAGAGTACTATGTGAACAAATGGTAAACATACAAATGGCTATTAGTTAAACTTTTATTTTTTCCCCTACTGCGATTGTCATTCCGTAGCAAAATAATATATTTCTGGGTGAAATTTGTTTATTCTGTTGCTGTGCTGTAATTATGAATTAATTTCTGTTAGTTCGATGCCTAGGCTAGGTATACTGAATGCATGCTATGATATGTTTAGAGGATTGGGTATTGATGAACATTTTCTTTTTGAGGGTACATTTTGTTTTTGTTTCATTGATGTAGAAAGGCAATGTTGATAATCAAAAGGAGCATTTGATTTTGCTGCTTGCAAACATTGATATGAGGAGAGGGGCTAGTGTCCATCATACTGAAAGACACCTTCATGTGGTAAATAGTCCTTTCAAACTTCTTATTTCAATTATCCTGAATCAATCAACCTTGGTGATCCTTTGGCTTAATCCTTTTCGTTTTTAAAACTTTGTAGATAGCAATTTAACCATATTTTTTTTGCAGATACACAGTACCACGGTGATATACTTGATGGAGAAAATTTTTCAAAATTATAACTCCTGGTGTCGATATTTGCATTTGGAGTCAAACATTAAGTATGTAACATGATAGATTGATGTTCATCTTGTTCATGTAACTTTACAACTTATTAATTATGATATCTGTTTTTAACTACAGAATTCCAAGGGATGTCTCCACACAACAGCCAGAGCTTCTTTATATTGGGTTGTATTTGCTGATTTGGGGTGAAGCTTCCAATGTTCGTTTTATGCCCGAGTGTCTTTGCTATATCTTCCATCATGTAAGTGGCAACATAATTCTACTTGTGATTCATGTTGGGAATTTGTCAACTTGTCTTGTCCAATTTGTATTGTCACTGCGTCAATCTCGATATTATTAGCATGCACTGTTGGTATGTTAAGTCTTATCAGTATATTTGCCCCATAATTGTTTTATCGGCTTTCATGTGGTATTGTGGTCTTTAGTGTTGGTTGTACTATCCAATATTCTAACATTAGTCTGCATGGCCAGCCCTCATTTATCATCTGATGATTTGCCTACCAGTCCATGTCTGAAGGTTATGCTGTTGCTGAATAGATTCCTGAGAATCAAGTTAACTTCTGAGATTTATGTGAGGTTTTTGGTAACAGCAATGAGAAACAAAAGTTATTTTGTTATTGAAAACCAGACTATTGGTACAGAGCATTGTTGATTGTTTTTGTTTCCTCCACAGAATAGACATGTCGGTAGCTAATTTTTAAGTCCACACTTATGTCTTTATGCGTACTGATTGTTCCAAGCAGGGCCACATCGATGACCTTGCGTACATTGTTGATACAGCTTTCATAGATCTAGGTGTTGAAGTATAAATGTATTGCCCAACCTTTCCCACCAGCTTAGGCGTTTGGGTTCAACTGGTTGATGCATACAAACTTATGATGGTATCAGAGCCAGAGGTTTCGAGTTCGAATCCTGGTGGGCGCAGTTCATTAAATAAATTGCTGTCGACTCCTACTTTCCATGTTTGTGGTCTATGGAAGCTTTTCATGTGAGGCGGGGTATTATTACTCTTATTTCCACGTTTGTAGCCTTTGAGACCTTTCACGTGAGGGGGAGTGTTGAAGTATAAATGTATTGCCCAACCTTTCCCACCAGCTTAGGCATTTGGGTTCAACTGGTTGGTGTATACAAACTTATGACTAGGAAGCATGCAGGGCAAGAAAAGAAACAAAGAATCCCCGAACATGCAGGAGAGCCACCTATCATTATATTAAGGGAGAGATAAACAGTCCTGGTACATCATCAAACCCCCACCTGGAACCAAGTGAGGGGCTGTTGGTTTATACACACAAAAACTGACTAATAACACGACTAGAAACGACCCGACCCGGATAGGGGGCTAGACGAGCTCCTGAACACTTCCTAGCTGAAGACTGCTTAGACCACAGTCTCCAGCCAGGCACCACAATTTCTATTCATCTTTGAAGGCGCGCGTTAAAACTTGGTTGCTTGGTGCAGATCCATCAAAGACAGAAGCATTCCTGTGCTTCCATAGCATCCAGGCACCCAAGATCAACAAGGAATTAACTCCTTTCCTTTGTTGTTTCAGTGTTAAAAAGAAAATAATAAGTAATTCAGTTATATTAGAAAAGAGTCTTTGTGCATAATACAAATTAAATTCAGTAGAGGCTACGGTTATCATAAACTTTAGGGGAGTCAGGTAGTAATAAAGTACTCCCATCGTCCCATATTACTTAGCATTCTAATTTTCTCTAGTTTTCCCAAATTACATGTTATTCTCACTTCCCAATGCACTTTTCTCTTCTCTCAACACATCTCTATCTCTCTTCCTCGTTTCCTATGCACCCACATTTTCTACCTATCCTTAATTCTCGTGCCCAGAGAATAGAAAATAGGTGGCATACTTGGTAAGTGGCAACTCACATCAGTATGAGCGTATTATTTGCATGGCCATGCCTATTTCTCTTTACTAAACACTCTGAATAAATTTAAAGGTTACCTTCATGCAATTTCGTTCTTCATAAATCCCCTTATGACTAATGTCGTTGGTCATGTACAAATATAAACTAACTTGATTTTTTGCTGCTGAATTCACGAGCTAGATGGCAAGAGATTTGTTTGAGATAATATCCGATAGAAGACAAGGTTATTTTGAACCACCGTTTCGGAGAGAAGGGAGTGATGATGCATTCTTGCAGCTAGTTATTCAACCTATCTACAATGTTATGCGAAAGGTAAGCACTCGATGTTATCAAGTGTAATAATACATAAGTAGCCAAATTATAAATTTATAAATGATCCTTTCTCTATTAGTGATCCTCTATAACGTTCTCTGCTTTCTTTAACATTCGTTTCATGCAAAAGGAAACTACATGGAGTAAACGTAGTACTGTGAGCCACTCAAAGTGGAGAAATTATGATGATCTGAATGAATACTTCTGGTAATTCCTTTTCATTTTTAGAATTTCTATGCTTCTTTGCTAGTTGCATTTCTGTGCTTTTCATCATGGCAACCTGTAGTAACATAAATAGGAACCCTCGTAATTAAAACATTAGATGATTATTAGTCACCTTAGGGGCTTGGTGCCATTCTTTGACATAGTGCATAACCGTTACCTAGACAGCCTCCTAGCACATCTAATTGATTACCAGGCTCTAGGTGACACAACACCATAAATTTAGCACCTAGGGCTTCTTAAAACTGGTTGAAACCAAGGTGTGATTGCTGCATAAAAATGCAGAACTGGTCTCTCAAATATATAAGGGTTGTGTTATGGTACCTCTTTTACCTCCTAGGAGGTAAAACTTCAAATCAATCTAGGCCCTTGATTTTTAGAGACAGAGAAAAAAAAATATATAGCAACTAAAAAAGAAGGAACTTGCTTTCCCGGTAACTGCGGAACTCTCTGTTTCTGCATTACCCGACTGCCATTTGTTCGCCCCCTTCCTCGCAAGCAGATTATTTATCACGTAATAAAGATTGGGTTTCCCCTTCTCACGTTCTTTTTTTTTGTTTACACGGCACATACAATATGCATGATGAGAATACGTTAATTGGTAATTTTGGTTCCAGTGACTACATGGAGCTGCAGTTGGTAGTTGTGATAAAAAAAAAAACTGCACCAGTGATGCTGTGCTGCCGAACAGGGCATGCACGTCCAATCCAATAAGAAACAATTGTGTCATATTTGTGTAGCAAAATCATAGCACGACAGACACGGCGCAAACCAAAATTGTGGAGGAAATATCATGGTCATACTGAATTCCTACCAAAATCGTGAAAAGGAAAAAAAATCACGTTTCATGCAAAATCCAAACAACTTTGGAGGAAATCACCTCGTAAGGGTTAATAGTTTAAAGATCTAGTTAATTTGAACGGTCCACATCATTTCAAGGTACTGTAAAACTGACCATATATAAATAGTTAGCATACATAGGAAGATTTTGGGTTAACTAGTCTCTGATTTCTGTAGGATCTACTTTCTCCATTCTGAAATTATTGTTGTTAGGACAATGTTTTGAAACAAAGGCCCTGTTTGTCAGTATTCTATTCATATGCATAGTTCTTTTTTGTTTTCGTTTGCGGGGAGTATTCATATGCATAATAAAAATATCATAATTAGTTCTTTTCCTTCTCAACCCAAATATAGTGGCATGTTAATATATCTAACCATGAATACTTTCATGCGTCCACAAATCCGAATATAGTACATCTTATGAAGGGACTTGCTTCTGTGGTCTTCTTGAAGAAAAGTCCACAAATCTTAAAGCAAAAGTAGTTATTAATAACCAAAAGCAAACCTGTGAGGACCACTGAGTATGTTTGTTTATTTTAATTCTGATGTCCAGAGCTCTAGCATACCAAACAGGGTTTCAGGATACTGAACACAAAAATGTTAGATATATTTAACAATTCGGATGGATCAAAGGGGCAGATCAATAATGCTCGTGATCAAGAATAAAAACATGGATAATCGTGATCAAGAATAAAAACATGGATGTCCACTTATGGTAGTGCGACTGCAAGCTTTGAAGTCCTGGTGATGTGTTCAAAGCTATTTAGAAAACTCTTGCATGACTAGATTAGGTATGCATACAGATTGCATACCATTAATCTAGAGATCTTGCATGACAACTTTCACTGCTAGCGAATAAACTTGAAGAATTGTTATGAAGTATACTTCACCATTCTGCTCATAATATCTGATTCCCAAGACCTTAGTATGCAGTGTTTGTTAGGATTTATTCATGTACTATTCTGAACTCAGGATTTACAATACGCAGATACTATTGGAATGTGTGTAAGACTAACATTAACTCGTACGAATTTACCCGTAATATTAACAATAACTCTCATAAAGACGTTCGCCAAGCAAGACCCTATTGCATTCTGACAAATATGGTTTAAAAAAGAATTGACTAGGGGGTAGAGACATCCACCCTAGCATTGCTCGATAATAGAAGCTGAGAGTCGAACCCTGGCTGTCCGGGTGACAACAACCACCATTTGCAAGTTCAAAAAATAAAAAGTGAAACATATTTTCTTGTTACCAATTGACTTATGCTATATGTTTCTACATTATCAGGTCAAAGAAATGTTTCAAAAAGCTTGGATGGCCTATGGATACAACAGCTGACTTTTTTGCAGATCCTAACCGACCTAAAAGCGAAGCAGAGGTCACTCACTGTTCTTTTTTTCATTTTTACTGAACATGTGCTAGAAGCAGTTTGTCATAATAGGAGCAGATGTTTTTTTCTTCAGTCAAATTTCTATGATCCATGCATTATTGTTTAGCGGACCTTTGAGTTCACCGACCTTTGAACACACATGGAACTCACTTAGTCACTTGTGGAGCTTTGAGTATTCATTATATTTCTCTTTCTTAACAATATTCTTTTTCAAAAAACTTTCTTTTTTATTCCCATCGAGTGCATTTTGTTTTTTGGAAAGCCCCCAATACATTGTTGGGTTTTGTTAGATGTATATGTATTATTGTAGTTTCCCTTTTGTATAAGGGGTTTTGTGCATATTTACCCACACCTGTACATGTATATATTGTGGCCTAGTGCCCCCATATTGAATACAAGTGCTATTCATAACATGGTATTAGAGCCATAATTAGGGTTAGATTTTTTTCCAACTCGAAATCCTGGTGTTGCACTTGCACCTTTTCCAACCTTTTTCGGATCCCTACCGAGTTTTCCCTCGTTCTTCATCTTGAACATTGGAGCTACGGCTTTTTCGATCCGTGAGGCATACCTGCACGAATTGGAGGTCGGCAACGAGGCTTCTTCTCGGCGTGACGCTCGGGAGCTTCGATTGCCGCTGCCCCGTTTTCCATCCGCCGTTGCTCTGTGTAAGCACGCCGCCTCCGCCGCTCGAGAACGGGACGTCGCCACCGGGAGCAGCGCTCTCTCTTCTGCCGCCGTCGTCCGTTGCCGCCCCCGTGCGCCGCCTCCGCTCGGGAACGGGCCGCCGCCGCCGTCGTCCCTCTCTCGCCGCCGCCGCCGCCGTCCGGATCTGAAACAGAACCTAAAAGACCACGACGAATCATATCGGACAAACGAGAGCCACAAATATGACCCAAACGATGATGCCACCGAGCAAAAGACGAAGTCGCCGATGCGACAGACCCGGAGCCAACAAGACCGGCGGACGCAGCGGAAGGAAGATGAAGCCGGTCAAGCTCCCAAAGACGCTCGTGAATCACGGCGCCGAGGGCCGATGCCAACCGGGTGACCCGTGGAACGATCCCGAACATAGCAAAAGTCGGAATCAAGAATCACACGACGGTCATTATCCGTAAGTTGACCAGCGGACATAAGTTGCATGGTCGGATCGGGTACACAAGAAACATCGAGGAACGAAAAAGAGTCGGATAAAAGAGTGCCCTTCCCAACAACGGGAAGAGGAGATCCATCGGCGAGTATGAACAAAACAAGATTGAGAAGGAGAAACCATAGAAGAGAGAGAAGCACAATGTGGTGTCTTCTTCTCCGGCACCGGTGCCTTCTCATGTGGTACCTTCTTCACCGGTGTCTTCTTCTACCGAGTCTTCTTCGAGTCCTTCTATGGCCCCGGATTATTCCGTGAAGCCACCGGTGACACGAGGTTTATACCCGACGTGTTCCTCGGTCTTCTGCCGAGCCCTCTTCTTCCGATGTGTCCTTACCCTTTGATGGGCTTCCTTCTTCCGTTGAGCCATCTTTTCTCGATGCATCTTCCTCCGAGGATTCTTCGCCCGAGCAGCAGCTTCTTCGACGTGGTGGTCGTATTCGTCGTCCTCCTGATTTTTATTCTCCTTCGGCCTTTTCTACTACGGTTCTTTCCGAACCCGCCTCTTATCGTGATGTTGTTCCTCACCGGGAATGGCAGCACGCTATGGCTGAGGAGATTGCTGCTCTTGAGCGTATCGGCACGTGGGATCTTGTTCCTCTTCCTGCACATGTCCGACCTATTACCCGTAAATGGGTTTATAAGGTCAAGACCCGCTCCGATGGTTCTCTCGAACGCTATAAAGCTCGTCTTGTTGCTCGGGGTTTTCAGCAGGAGTATGGTCGTGACTATGATGAGACTTTTGCACCCGTCGCTCATATGACTACTGTTCGCACTCTTCCGGCTGTTGCCTCTCGTTCGTTCGTGGTCCATCTCACGGCTTGATGTCAAGAATGCTTTTCTTAATGGTGAGTTGCGTGAGGAGGTGTATATGCGTCCACCACCCGGATATTCTGTTCCTCGAGGGCATGGTCCGTCGTCTTCGTCGCTCACTTTATGGCCTTAAACAGGCTCCTCGTGCTTGGTTTCAGCGTTTTGCTTCTGTGGTTACTGCTGCTGGTTTTTCTGCCAGCAATCATGATCCAGCGCTTTTTGTTCACACTTCGATCGAGGTCGGACTCTTCTCCTTCTTTATGTTGATGATATGATCATTACGGGAGATGATTACGAGTATATAGAGTTTGTAAAGGCGCGTCTTAGTGAGCAGTTTCTCATGTCTGATCTTGGTCCTCTCCGTTACTTTCTTGGGATTGAGATTTCCTCTACACCGACGGATTTTATTTGTCTCAAGAAAAGTACATCCATGACCTTCTTGATCGTGCTTCTCTCATCGATACTCATACGGTTGAGACTCCTATGGAGCTCAATGTTCGTCTTCGTGCTACTGATGGTGAGCCTCTCTCGATCCTACTCGCTATCGTCATATTGTGGGGAGTCTTGTTTATCTTGGTGTGACTCGTCCCGATATTTCGCATTACTGTGCATATTCCGAGTCGGTTTGTTTCAGCTCCCACCCAGCTTCATTACACTCATCTGCTCCGTGTTCTACGTTATCTTCGTGGGACTATATCTCGTTGTTTGTTCTTTCCACGCTCCAGCTCTTTACAGCTTTAGGCATATTGTGATGCTACCCGGGCTAGTGATCCCTCCAGTCGTCGTTCTCTTTCTGCTTTTTGTGTGTTTGTTGGTGGTTCTCTTATTTCTTGGAAGACTAAGAAGCAGACAGCAGTTTCTCGTTCAACTTATAATGAAGATATTGTTTGATTTGTACAGTTGTTTCATTGTACTTATACATACATAACCATGAGACACCACAAATTGCTGACTCTCTTTTGCTATTGTTTGTTAGGAATAATCCTTGTGTTTCTAGAATAATGTAGAATCCTACTGTAGCTACATATGTACTTTAGCACCGTCTTCATCGTAGACCTGCGGCTGCTGTTGGAATGTTGTAGAATATGTACTATAGCACCGACTTACTGTAGCACTGCCCTAGCTGGTGCATTCTGGATTCTAGGAGAAGCAGCAGCCAGCCCCTCCATGTACTATAAATAAGCACCTAGTGTGCAGTAGAGTGTAAGGCCAACAAGTTCAGCCAAGTAACTAGTACTCTAGAAATTCCTGAGCTCTCTTCACCTCTACTTTGCTCTCCTCTACTTGCTGCATTTCTAACATTTGGTATCAAAGCTGGTGTTGTGATCCATGGCGTCGGCTCCGGTGAGAGAGGATGCTGTCCAACACCACTACCGTCGCCGTTCCCCTTCCACGACGCGCCGTGGTAGGCGCAGGGACACCCATGAGGTGGTTGTCCAGCGCGTGGTCAAGGAAGTCGGCGGCATGTCGTATCCGCAGCTGACCCGCAGCAACTATGAGGATTGGAGCCTCCGATGAAGGTGAAGATGGAGGCTCGAGGCTTCTAGGACGCGGTCGAGCATGGTGATGCTAGTCGCTAGGATGACCGTATGGCCCTCGACGCCATTCTATTCGCTCGTGCCTCCGGAGATGATCGCTCGCGGTGAAGGAGATCGCAAAAGAGCATGGGAGGCCATCCGCTCCATGTATGTGGGCTCCGATCGCACCCTCAAATCAACATGGCAGCGGCTGCGACGAGAGTGGGAGCTGCTCTCCTTCCGCGACGGCGAGCACGTCGCGATTTTGTGCTCCATCTTACTCGGTTTGATGAGCTCGCTGTCCATCCATGGCGAGACCATCGACGAGCAGCGCACCGTGGAGAAGTCGTTGCGCGTTGTTTCCCGACAAGTACGCGCAGATCGCACTATCAACCGAGACATTGCTGGATACGGCTCAAATCTCGATTGAAGAGGAGGCAGGGGTGGCTAAAAGGTCGTCAACGACCGGGAGGTGACGATTCCGTCCATGGCGGAGGAACCAATCCTCTCCGGCAGAAACTCTACTTCACCGAGGAGCGGTGGCTCGCTCGGATGAAGCAAAGACAAGACAGAGATGGGAGGTCCAAACCTTCCAAGTCCGGTGGCAACTCGCGGTGGCAACCGCGCGGCCCGCGGAAGAAGCGGGGCCGCCCAAACGACTCCAAGGATGGTGGCAACTCGACGATAAGGACAAGTGCCACAATGGCGGGCACTTTGGGCATTGGGCAAAGGATTGTCGGAAGCCCAAGAAGGAGCGAGTGCACCTTTCGCGAGCGGATGGGGAAGATGAGGATCCCTCACTTCTTATGGTGTAACTATGTGCGCTCTCAATGGCACCAACATGTGTTCATCTTGATGGTGCGCTCGGAGACACTCCTCGGTGCAGCGAGATGATGGTGTTGAGCACATAGATGACTGGTACCTCAACACCGGAGCTATTAACCACATGACGGGCTGAGAGGATGTCTTCTCGACCTTGACCGCTCGGTCATAGGCTCCGTCAAGTTTGATGACGGTTACGTGGTCAGCATTAAGGGATGTGGCTCCGTTGTTTTCAACACTAAGGACGGTGCACACAAGGTCCTCACCGGCGTGTTCTACATCCCTCGACTCCGTAACGAGCATCGTGAGCCTCGACCAACTTGAAGAGAACGGCACCAAGATCCTCATCATCAACAACGGTGAGCTCCGCATTTAGGATCGACAACAACGACTCCTCACCAAGGTCCCGCGTGGTGCCGATCGATTGAACGTGCTGCACCCCGGCATTGCACGCCCGCTATGTCTCTCTACCCGACATGACGATGTGCATGGAAGTGGCATTAACGAAGTTGGAGCACGTTGATCAGCTCGCGACATGTGCATCACCACGAAGCGGAGGCGCATACCATTCCCGAAAAGGATGTTGTTCCGCGCCAAGCACCCACTTGAGGTTGTCCACGGTGATGATTGTAGGCTGATTATGCCTGCAACTCCTGGTGGTATTTCCTGCTACTTGTCGACGACCACACTCGATATATGTGGGTGGTGGTGATGCCCGGCAAGGGTGATGCGGCTGCCTCGATTCAGCGAATTCAGGCTGCTGGTCGGAAACTGCGCATGATCCACACCGACAACGGGCGCGAATTCACTTCAGCTGAGTTTGCGCGCCACTACGACGACCATGGTGTCCAGCGCTAGCTCACTCTCCCTGACAGCCCTCAACAGAATGGTGTTGTCGAGCGGAGGAACCGGACGGTGGTCGCCATGGCGTGGAGCATTGAAGCGAGAGGAGGCTGCCAGCAAAATTTTGTGGGGAGGCGGCACAACGGTGTAGTTGCTGAATCGCTCTCCCACCAAGAGCTTGGACGGCAAGACGCCATATGAGGCTTGGCACGGGCGGAAGCCAGCCGCGAAGCACCTACGCACCTTCGGTTGCATGGTCTATGTCAAGGACACGTGACCGCAGCTCAAGAAACTTGATGACCGGAGTGCTCCCATGGTCTTTATTGGCTACGACGAGCGTGTCAAGGGGTATCGCGCCAATGATCCGGTGAACAATCACGTGCACATCCGACCTTTATCCACAATTGCTCTGTTTTCCATCTATTTCCTGCATTGTGTACCAAAACAAAACAACTACGAATATATGCAATTATGGGGTAATTGTTAGTTTAAATAACCAAACCGAGACGTAAAATATCCCTTTTTGATAGCTAAAATGCGCATCTAGAAACCACCAACAAACGACACATGGGAGATCGTGGATTTACCCGGCAGCCATCGCCCAATTGGCCTGTATTGGGTGTTCAAGGTCAAGAAGAACGAGGCTAGCGCTGTGATCAAGCACAAGGCGTTCCTCGATGCCAAGGGATATCTGCAGCAGCAGCAAGGGATCGACTTTAATGAAGTCTTCGCTCCTGTCGCACGCCTTGATTCTACACGGCTGCTCCTTGCTCTCGCTGCTCATGAGGGATGGCCGGTGCATCATATGGATGTGAAATCGGCATTCCTCAATGGTGTGTTTGAAGAGGAGGTATATGTGTCACAGCCTCCAGGATTTGTCATTCCCGGGCAAGAAGGCAAGGTGTTGCGCCTGAAAAAGGCGCTCTACGGCCTGCAACATGCACCACGCACATGGAACGCATGACTCGACGCCACGCTGAAGTCTCTTGGATTCGAGCAAAGCGCCCACGAACACGCTGTCTATGGACGCAGCCATGGTGGTGTGCGTGTATGTCGATGGCTTGGTCATTGCTGGATCGTACTCCAGCGAGATTGACCGCTTCAAGGACGAGATGAAGAGGCAGTTCCTTATGAGCGACCTTGGGCTCCTCATCAAGTTGAACCAAGGTGTCTACGCCAAGTGGATCCTCGAGGGCACTGGGATGCAGAATTGCAATCCAGCGGCCACGCCCATGGAGACACGGCTAAAGCTGAGCCGGAACAGCACAACAGAGGAGGTTGACGCCACGGCATATCGACGACATATCAGGTACCTGGTCCACACAAGGCCTGACATCTCGTTTGCAGTTGGTTACCTGAGTCGCTTTATGGAGCGCCCCACTAAGGAGCATATGGGGGCAGCGAAGCGGCTGCTACGCTATATTGCCTGCACAATTGATCACGGCCTCAACTACCCACGAGGTACGGGAGAAACCAGATTAGTTGGCTACTCGGATAGCAACCATGCCGGCGACATCGACACTCGCAAGAGCACACTCTCTTCCTTGTTGCTAGCCTAATCAGCTGGCAATCGATGAAGCAGCGGATCGTGGCTCTATCTTCATGCGAAGCAGAGTACTTGCCGCGACCACGGCGGCATGCCAAGGCATGTGGCTGGCACGGTTGCTTGGCAATTTCACAGGGAAGAGAGCTGCCACCGTGAAGCTGAAGATGGCCCTAGCTGGTGCATTCTGGATGCTAGGAGAAGCAGCAGCCAGCCCCTCCATGAACTATAAATAAGTACCTAGTGTGCAGTAGAGTGTAAGGCCAACAAGTTCAGCCAAGTAACTAGTACTCCAGAAATTCTTGAGCTCTCTTCACCTCTACTTTGCTCTCCTCTATGCTGCATTTCCAACATTGTTAAAAAAAACTCGACCGATGGGGTTTGAGACTGGCCCCACGGAATTTTAATAATAAGAAGAAGCTCAACCTTCTTCCGGGTGAGAAAACTCAAGAACCCCGGCATCATCCTATAGGGCCTTGCAGATACTTGGGCTGACGACAGCCCAAACCCCCATGGCCCGGTTATCTAATTGTAGAAATCTGCAAAATCTCCTCCCTAAGCAGAATGTGCATTCCTGAGAGTTGCTTATAGAATCCGTCTGTTTGTTTCAGCTTTTGGGTCGTTGTCTAGAATCTGGTTAGAGAATATGCCTGTTTATTAATGAAATATATGCATTGCACATTCTCTGAAAGAAATGAGCCATTCATAATTTCTTATGTATCCTGCTGAAAAACTAATAATCTTAGATGTTTACAGAAACATGATCGAATGGTTACCAGACGATGGATAGCAAAAACAAATTTTGTTGAAGTTCGAACTTTTTGCACCTATTCCGAAGTTTTGATCGTATGTGGGCCTTCTTTATATTGGCTTTCCAGGTAAATGATGGCCTTTATCCTGGCATAAAATATTGTTACAACGTCTTGTACATGACATGTAATGTCTTTTCTTCTGCTACAGGCAATGGTAATTATTGCCTTTTCTGGTTCACTCTCTTCTATATTTCAAGCAGATGTTTTCAAAAATGTATTGACAATCTTCATAACGGCTGCTTTCCTGAACTTCCTTCAAGGTATAACTCTACTTTGCCACTCCGGGTTTTTATGCACCTTGACATCTTTTAATGCAGATATTAAGCACATTTTGCTTAATTTTAACTTGTACGAGAAATGTTAATATCATTTCATGCTGGTCCAGTCCTTTTTCAATTGTTCCATATTTTTTTTGTTTTGTCTTTTAAAATTTTCAGCCACACTAGAGCTTGTTCTCAATTGGAAGGCTTGGAGGAGCCTGGAGTGTTCACAAATGATACGATACGTCCTGAAATTTATAGTAGCTATTGCCTGGCTGATAATTCTTCCAGCAACATATGCAAGTTCTATTCAAAATCCAACAGGCCTTGTAAAGTTCTTCAGCAATTGGATTGGAAATCTGCAGGGTGAATCAGTTTATAATTTTGCCATCGCTATTTACATGTTACCAAACATATTCAGTGCCTTGTTTTTCATATTTTTACCAATTCGACGAGCTTTAGAGCGTTCAAATTCTCGAATTATCAGATTTCTTTTATGGTGGAATCAGGTAAGATTTTGTTTATTTCATTAAATTTCTGTACATTAATTCTAGTGGCAGAATTTCTATACTTCTGACACGTCATGTTTACAAAACAGCCAAAGTTATATGTCGCACGGGGTATGTATGAGGACACATGTTCCCTTCTTAAGTAAGCTATGCTTTCTTGATATCTAATTCTTCAATCTTGTAATCTCCGCTAATGCTAATATTTTTTGATGGAACAGGTACACATCATTCTGGATTCTATTGCTTATATGCAAGCTTACATTCAGTTTTTATGCGGAGGTTGGTATAATATAGGCATTACTGTTTTCCACTAGAGTTTTGAGCTTTAACTGTAATGTGACACACATTGCATATACGGCAGATTGTAACAGCCGATGTATTGGGCCTAATTTGCGTTTTCAATCATCCTGCTGTCATGTGAGACTTAGTGTTCATAGTATACCACGGGTCACACGGCCACTACCGTGCCAACAAATTCACCACCCAAGGCATTGCTATTAGGTGACCTTATCTTAGGTTATTTTGCTTCAGAACAGTATTAATTTTCCAATTTATCAAGTTAAGTCGTACTATTAACAAATAAGATCTTTACGAATCATTCATGCTCTCTCTCTCTCTCTCTCTCTAACGAATATTTTTGAGTTGCATCACCATTAGTACACCGGAACAAGTTATTATAAGTTCCTGACTTATGGAATGCCCCCACCTCTTTTTTTAAGGCGAAATATAGTAGGGGCTTCCCCTACTGTTAAACATTTGTTATCATAGGGTACATTTGTGCATCTCTCTTCCCCTAAGAGATTTTTTTTATTTTGTACAACCTCAACATGCACAAGTTACTGAGATTTTAGACCCTCAAAAAATAAAAGTTACCGAAATTTTAAGAGAATTCTGCAGATTTATCCTCTTATTGGACCTACCAAGACAATCATGTTTCTGGGACGGGGAACTTACGAATGGCATGAGTTCTTCCCTTACTGTAAGATTAGTTGGTATATTTTGTGATATTTTGATATAATGTGACTATCGCATAATGTTTCAAGCACTGATATGATACTGAATTTTCACAGTGCAGTATAATTTAGGTGTTGTTATTACTGTATGGGCTCCAGTTGTCATGGTATGTACCCATTTATTAGATTTTTTTGTGAGTGTTTATTAAGGAATCATATCTACATTTCTCAAAATGGGAATTTTCTTCATGTAGGTATACTTCATGGACGCACAGATATGGTATGCCATTTTCTCCACCATATGTGGTGGAGTTAATGGTGCTTTCAGCCGCTTGGGTGAGGTTGGTAGTCTAAGACTAGTTGTTGCCTTGTGAATGCTTACAGTCTATCTTAACTGATTTTACTGTTTACAAAATGTTCACCTTTCTAAAGATCCGTACCCTTGGGATGTTAAGATCGAGATTTGAGGCAATCCCAATAGAATTTGGCAAAAAGCTTTTACCTGGTCATGATACTCGATACAAAGGACATGAGGTTTGGCTTTGCGGACTTTGTGTTACTGATCTTTCTTTGCATCGTTTTCTTATGGAGTTAAATAGATTTATGGTTTTTGTTTAACATTTTATGCAATCTATGACACCAGGAAGACAAAAACGCCAACATTGATAAATTTGCTTACACATGGAATGCTTTTATTAACTCTTTGCGAGAGGAGGACTTACTAAGCAACAGGTTGGCATCAGCTTAACACTTCCTTTATTTTTATCCGGTGGCAACACATTTCTGATTTTTTTTTTTTGGTTTACAGGGAGAAAAATCTTCTGATTGTTCCATCATCAGGCAGTAAAATTAGTGTTTTTCAGTGGCCTCCTTTCCTTCTTGCCAGTAAGGTACACACCTGCAAGAATGACTCGTTTTTCTCAATCCCCATGGCTGCATGCTATGCTTTTTCGAATAATATCTTTATATTAGGTTCCAATAGCACTTGATATGGCAAAGGGTGTCAAGAAGAGGGATGAAGAATTGATAAAGAGGATAAAGCAGGATCCTTATACAGAATATGCCGTAAGAGAATGTTATGAGACATTATTGCAGATTCTTTACAGTCTTATAGTAGAAGAGAGTGATAAGAAGTAAGATACACCTTTTTTCTTGGCCCCTTTACCTAATATTTGATACTGTATTTATACATACATGTGACTTTATTGTTTAATTTTTTTTCTCGAATGACCTGATTGTCTAATTTAGAAATTTACATTCCACCATGGTTACAGAGTTGTTGATCGAATACAAGATAGCGTCGAAGATAGCATACAACGACGGTCACTCGTGAGAGAATTCCGATTAGATGAGCTTCCACAGCTAACTGCTAAGTTTGATAAGCTATTAAATCTGCTGGTACCATTTAACCCTGATGTTTATTTTTGTTATATATTTTTATGCCACGTTTCTTTTAACACCTCCAAAAATGGATTTTACTCCATTTGTAGAAAGCGGATTACGAAGACAATGATGCTGTAAAGACACAAGTTGCCAATTTGTTACAAGACATAATGGAGATTATCACGCAGGATATTATGAAAAATGGACAAGGGTAAGATCTATACTGGAATAAGCACCTCCATATGTAATTTCTAATTATCCTATGAATCGTGCAGTATCTTAAAAGATGAAGGCAGCCAAAAACAACTGTTTGCAAATATTAATCTGGACTCACTAAAGGATGATGAATGGAGAGAGAAGGTATTTCAATCAACTATTTTCAGTAGTAACATTGTTTTAAGGAATTCTAATAGTAATATTAACATTTGCGTTGTTATAAATAGTGTATTATATTGCTATATTCTGTGCTCACAGTGTATTAGGCTTCAATTATTGTTGACTACAAAAGAATCTGCTATATATGTACCAACAAACTTGGAAGCTCGGCGCAGGATCACCTTCTTTGCAAACTCACTTTTTATGAATATGCCGAGGGCTCCACCAGTACGTAGTATGATGTCCTTCAGGTAGGCAAATCCGTCTCACTCAGACACTTCATGCTTTCTTTTATCAATCCATTTGGCAAGGGTTTTTGTCTTTTCCTAAAACTCATTTTGATTTCGTTTTGAAGTGAATATACTAGTATCTCTCATGGTCGGCATTTTTTATTTTGGTTGTACCTTGCCATAATAATGCTTTACTAAAAACAATATTTGATTACGAATTATTTGTTGGTAGTAATTTTAACGGATTTCTACTTTTGTGTCAGCGTTTTAACTCCATATTTCAAAGAGGAGGTTCTGTTTTCACCAGAAGATCTTTATAAAAAGAACGAGGATGGTATATCCATACTGTTCTACCTACGGAAAATATTCCCAGGTAACTTGTAGATCCGACACCTTAACACTGGCAGAGTTGGTTATTCTTCTGTCATAAAGTGTTTAACTCTTGCTCACTGATAGATGAATGGAGGAACTTTCTTGAGCGTATAGACTTTAAGCCGAAGGATGAAGATGCACTTAGAGATAGGATGGTTGACATCTGTCCTTGGGCATCTTACAGGGGTCAAACGCTGACCAGAACTGGTAAATTTCCTGGTGCAAATGTGCAATTCTATTTCTTTTAATTAACATCTAACCTATTCTCTAACATATTTCTTTTAGTGAGAGGAATGATGTACTACAGGAGGGCACTTGAGCTCCAGTGTATCCAAGATACAGGCGATCTTGGTCAGATTAATCTGCTCTCCTTTTGTTCGCCAATAAATGTTGGTCTTTTTTATAATATATATGTTGGTCTTTGTATATTTAATTTCACGTTTTTCTTCTGCAGCTAAATTGGACAGAGATAGAACAGTAACATCCTATCAAGAGTCGGACGCTGTTCGTGAAATGGCACAAGCTATTGCTGATATCAAGTTTACATATGTTGTCTCATGTCAGGTTTATGGAATGCAAAAGATATCCAAAGACACAAAGGACAAAAGTTGCTACCTGAATATCCTGAATCTCATGATAATGTACAGAATTAACGTTCCTGAATTAGCAAAGAGATCTTGTATGTATTAGCGTTTATCTGACACATATGACTTTTAAATTGAACAGGAATCCATCATTACGTGTTGCTTTCATTGATGAGGTAGAAGCTCCGACTGGAAATGGAACTACTGAGAAGACATATTATTCTGTTCTTGTCAAAGGCGGCGAAAAGTATGATGAGGTACATATTCGGCAAATATTGCAGGCTCCCTTGCTTTTGTGTGGTTTGGTGAAGTCTTACAGAGCAGTTAACAGTGTCACAAAAGTGATGTCATATTTTTTTCTCAGACAAAGTGATGTTTTCACATTTATAGTGATGTGTCATACTCATGATTAGCTTCTCATCAGTTTTCTGCACTTATTGGTAGAACAAATCCTCAGGTTATTCCTAAAAACACATGATTGATGTTCTCATTATTGTGAAATTTATTTCAGGAAATTTACCGCATCAAGCTTCCTGGCAAACCAACAGAAATTGGAGAAGGGAAACCTGAAAATCAAAATCATGCTATAATCTTCACTAGAGGAGAAGCACTCCAGGCCATTGATATGAACCAGGTTTGGTTTGAAATTCATTTTGGACTCAAGATAACATAGTTCTGGTAATTTGTACTTATTTTAATTTTTCAACAGGATAATTATATCGAGGAGGCATTCAAAATGAGAAATGTGCTAGAGGAGTTTGAAAGTAGAAAGTATGGGAAGAGCAGACCCACTATACTAGGCTTACGTGAGCACATTTTCACTGGAAGGTTCGTCTATCTATACAAAGATACTCGTTCAATTATGTATTTTCCATGCCATGTATTTGCTAAACCTGTATATTAGTAACATTGGGTTCTATGCTCTATTTTAGTGTTTCATCGCTTGCTTGGTTTATGTCCAATCAAGAGACCAGCTTCGTCACTATTGGGCAAAGGGTTCTAGCCAATCCTCTCAAGTATGCAAATATTCTTACCTTTCTGTATATATAAATTGAAGCACAATTTTCTTATTTCATTTTCACCTATCCAACTTACTCCCTCCATCCCATATTACTTGTCATCCTAGCATTCTCCAGTTTTCTCAAATTACTTGTCATCCTCAGATCCTAATGTACCTTTTTTTCATCACGGTACATGTCTATCTCTATCTCTCCTTCTCATTTCCTATGCACCTACCTTTTCCACCTCTCATTAACCCCAACTATGCTCAGAGCTAAAATGACAAGTAAATCTGGACAGAGGGAGTAACTATCAATTTCACTTATAATTTTTTATGTCTAGACATGTTATTACCGTTTGGCTAAGCCATAACCATGAAGTATTTTGAACTCATTCATGAAAAATTTATGAACCAATCATTCCAAATAAAATGGTGCATTCTTACATATTTAACATTTGTACATTGGTAAAAAGCATCTCAAACTAGCACGATGGCTCCCTGCCATTATTAATATGACAAAGGACGGTGCATGTGAGTATATTGGTGAAATTGTCGTAGAACACCATAATTGCATAATAGTTACTAAGGTGCACCGAGACTGAAGGTGCAATGCCACTTTTATCTCACCCTGACTCTCAGACATACCCTGATTTTAATCTCAACCCGAGTCTCAGCCATACCACATTTTTTTTGTATTTTTATTATTTTGGATAGGTGCAATGCTCATCGCTTTTATCCTTTTCATTTCTTCTTTGGTAAAGTAGCCGTGATTGGACCCTTTCAGTCCCATGATCATTTTATAAACATCCTTGCAATTACCATTAAAGAAACATCCTTGCAATATGCTTGTTTTAAAAGAGAACCAGTAAAGGGTCCAAAGTGACAAGCTCTCTTAGAATGTTCCCTCCTCCCTCCTTGTTCTTCCTAAGATGGCTATAATCCCATACCACTGCATCTCCATGTAATCCCTGTTGTGGCTACCTCTATCCAACCAGTAGCACAGCCAAACACAACTAATTCTTGACCTTGGCTCCACGTTGCCCCTGTAGTCAATACAATGTCGTGGTGCCATCCTACATTATGACCAGGCTGTGCTAAGTGCTGCTTATTTATACTACGACCGTCAATGTTTGCTCTTGCCCTGCGACTACTGTACCACTGCCTTTATAATCCTATTTTTTCTGCTTTGGTTCATTGTTGTTTTTCGGGGCTTGATCCAAGTTCTGGAGAATGCATGGCACAACACAAGCTCTTTTGCCTAATTCTGATGCAATGGCAATACTGCTTCAGCAAGGTGACTTTTGGATTAATAAGTCAGAAAGGGTTAGAGCTGCACTAGAAGCATGGTATATATGGTACATGGGAGAAATAAACACTGGAAATGTTTGCAAGTACATTTAACAAGCACAGGACTAGATGGAGGACGATGGGTCAATGATCTCAAGATGAAACCATATCAATAAGATTTGCTATTCTGTTGTGGCCTGGCTGAGCGGGAAATCGGGTAATGACGGGATTTAGAGAAAGATGTGATGGGGTAGTACGTAATATAGTGGAGAGAAAACTGAGTGGGTGGTTCAATCTTTTGCTTAATGACTCCTTTAACACTTTTGTACACCATCAACCGTTATAGACCTGGCTAATCCTAAACTAACCAACAAACTTGATAACCAAAACTAGGACGTGTATAGCAATTTCTCAAAATTGATATGGAAGCTGACAATCCTAAAGACCCAAATGAAGCACTGTGAATTGTTTATCTTACCATCTATTCTGACAGAATGTGCTCATAACTTGGACGATTGCCTCCATGCTAGAGGAGCATGTAATGCTCTGCCTGGTCGTATTTCCATGCCATATGTTTATTTGTTACTGATGTTGCCTTGCCATGCAGCCACGTCCTTTGCCTTCACCGAATAAATCTTCTCATTTTGAATAATGCCCAGTTTGTATTGCATACTTGTATATTTTGTGTGTAAAATGCACATTTTGCCCCATCATGTTGTTGATTACCGTGATAAATCTCTGCATTTCTTAGTTCATTCTTGCATTTGATACAGGGTTCGATTCCATTATGGTCACCCGGATATTTTCGATAGACTCTTCCATATCACCAGGGGTGGCATAAGTAAAGCCTCAAAGACTATAAATCTTAGCGAAGATATATTTTCAGGTACTCACATCTTTTACAGATAACTCTCTTATCACTTCTCTGATTGCACTGACAGAATTCAATATTCTTAGGTTTCAATTCAACTATGAGAGGAGGAAGCGTTACACATCATGAGTACATGCAAGTTGGTAAGGGCCGTGATGTGGGAATGAATCAAATATCAAGCTTTGAAGCTAAAGTGGCAAATGGCAATGGCGAACAAACATTGAGTCGTGACATCTATCGACTGGGACGCAGATTTGACTTCTACAGAATGCTATCTTTCTACTTTACTACAGTCGGGTTTTATTTCAGTAGCATGGTAAGAAACTAATACTAGTAACTAATAAACGTATCTATATGAACTGTATGCATATGAAACCCTCTTAGGGATGAATAAGATAGTAAGATACTAATTTCCTTCATTGAGGACAGTAGGTATGTTCCCAATGCGAATTTGGGTAACAGAAATTGTGAATTTGCATGTGTAATTAAAATATCCCATGTGATACAAAGTTATTCCAATTACTGGAAATTGCATACACCATGTTTGGAGATAACCTAACTATTTATGCCATTTATTTCCTCATGTGCCAGTATGCTCAATATCTCAATTTATCATTCTGAAAAATTGTGATGGTCTTTCACATGAAACAAAACAATAGTTCACCTCACATTCAAGCATTAGTTATTATCAACAAAAGTTGCTGGGTATAGTGATGTATGCATGCTTCAAGTATTGTAACCGAGTTTAACCATGCTGTCTAAGTATGTGCTGCTAACCTGCATGTTTTGTGGCACTGACATCCATAGTTCCTTCTTTCAGGTTACAGTACTTACAGTCTATGTATTTTTGTATGGGAGGCTGTATCTCGTTATGAGTGGTCTGGAAAAGTCTATTCTACTGGATCCGCGTATTCAGGAGAATATCAAGCCCCTTGAAAATGCTCTGGCCTCCCAGTCTGTTTTCCAGCTTGGATTGCTGCTTGTCCTCCCTATGATCATGGAAGTTGGCTTAGAGAAGGGGTTCCGCACAGCCTTAGGAGAGTTTGTTATCATGCAGCTTCAGTTAGCATCTGTGTTCTTTACATTCCAGCTTGGCACCAAAACCCACTACTATGGGAGAACTATACTGCATGGTGGAGCTAAATACAGACCTACAGGCCGTGGTTTTGTTGTTTACCATGCAAAGTTTGCCGAGAATTACCGCATGTACTCCCGTAGCCACTTTGTTAAAGGACTCGAATTGTTGATACTTCTGGTTGTATATCTAGCCTATGGAAAGTCCTATCGCAGCTCAAAGCTGTATCTTTTCGTCACCTTCTCCATATGGTTCCTGGTTGCTTCTTGGCTCTTTGCACCGTTCATCTTCAATCCATCGTGCTTTGAGTGGCAGAAGACAGTTGATGATTGGACGGATTGGAGGAAGTGGATGGGTAACAGAGGAGGCATTGGCATGTCTGTGGACCAAAGCTGGGAAGCTTGGTGGATAAGTGAGCAGGAGCACCTAAGGAAGACTAGCATTCGCGCCCTTCTCTTGGAGATCATCCTTTCACTTCGCTTTTTGATCTACCAGTATGGCATTGTCTACCACCTGAACATATCACAACGGAGCAAAAGCATTATGGTACCTTCTGTCCACAAGACCTACGCTGCTGCTACTCCATTCTGGAAATGATGTCGTTCAGACCAAATATTGAGCTGTGGCTAGTCCATAAGTCATATCAGGAACGACATCAATTCCAGAACGGACAAGTACTTTCTTTATAATCTGTATAACATAATACAAGGAATCATAATGTAATTCCTTTTTCTTTTCTAGGTTTACGGACTTTCATGGGTGGTTATGCTCCTTGTTATGGTAGTCCTGAAGGTAAGACTGCAACCGTACTGTTAGTTGTATTCTATGCTCAAATTCCTTACATGTTATATGTTTTCCTTCCACTTAGATGGTTTCAATAGGGCGTCAGAGATTTGGAACGGACCTGCAGCTTATGTTCCGTATCCTCAAGGGCCTTCTCTTCCTAGGTTTTGTCTCCGTGATGGCAGTTTTATTTGTTGTCGCAAACCTCACAATTTCTGATTGCTTTGCCAGTATTCTTGGATTCTTGCCTACGGGATGGTGTATTCTTCTGGTGAGTGAAACGCTCCATTTACCAGTATGTTTGATACTTTGTGCTTTTTATGCTCACATATGAATGGGCTATGTTAACGGAAAACAAAGAAATTGTTTATTCTAAAGATGAACTTGAACCTTCTGTAAGAATATCTAATTATCCCCCAATACATTAAACTCTACTAGGCACATTCCTGTGGTGAGAGTTCCATAGTAATTCGATATAATGTCAACAAAGTTGATTGAAGAGCACAGCAATCAGCAGTTTTTGAGTGAACTATTTCCAAGATTTTCTTTACTAAGAATTTTCCCTATGGCAGGCTCAGTAATCTTCATTTTTGAGTGAACTATTTCTCTTACACCGTTTCTATGTTTTCTTGCTTACAGATTGGACAAGCATGCTCACCATTGATTAAGAGAACCATCATTTGGGACTCCATCATGGAGCTCGGGAGGGCATATGAAAACATGATGGGTCTCATCCTCTTCCTGCCTATCGGCTTCCTTTCGTGGTTCCCCTTCGTCTCAGAGTTCCAAACGCGGCTGTTGTTCAACCAGGCCTTCAGCCGGGGCCTCCAGATCTCGAGGATTCTCGCTGGTCAAAAGGATATTGGCGAGTTCGAATGACCCAACTTCAATGTATTATGCCAGATGGCAAATTGAAGCATAAATTCCATGCTCATTTGTGTAACCTTTTTTTTTTTGTCTTGATCAATTTTGGGCGTCTGTAATATTGTACCTCGATGAGGCTTTACTAGTTCTGAATTTGGAGCTACTAAATGGCCCCTCAGTATATTACTGTGTTTATGTTTTTTTTTTTGTGGTAAAGTGACGTATTTATTAGAATTGACACTGAACACCTTCTTCGTAGGTAACCTTGACATACTGTCTATTTTGTTACATTCTATCTACTTGATATTCTCACTTGACACACTTTTCTATGTTATCAATTCAACGGCTTGACCACAAATAAGGACCATAATGGTACTCAAATATGACTTCAAGATCTCTATTTTACACAAGCCCATTATGAATTGGGAAATCTGAACGGTTGCTTTTTTATAAGACAATCAATCCCCTGAATACTAACACTACAGTGGTTAGCAGCAATTAAATCTGCCTAATAAAAATAAATTATTGGCCACCATTCTCAATCAGACGACATCAAACAAAATACAACCTTCGTAGCAGGTTATATTACATAATAGACTGCAAAAGCATCTATGAATGGGGGCGTTAACGCCTACAACACATGCAAGAACCGCAGCAAGGTTACTTCACAAGCTGTGAAGTAGGTACGTATATATCAATTTCATCCAATGTTGGCCGATCACGTAGCGTCAAGCCATGCTCATTTGCCAGATGCAAGAGGCAAATGAAGTACAGGTGCGGTGAAATTTCTGTTGCTGTAGCATCTGGGTTGCTGCTTGGAAGATCATGCAGCACCTGAGAGAGACGCAGAGATGATTCCACATCCTCTCTTTCCTGCTGGACAAACTAGGTCATGCATCGTATTGTGGTCTTATGAGAAACAAGACAGGATGACGGTGCTACTTGAAACAAGTAGATAGTCAACAAACTGAACTACAGATCTATTGACATTATGATTATATTTTGTTGAGTAGGAAGGGAATTTAAACAATTATCACTCCATTGTGGCCTCGTGTTGCTGTTTCAGAAAATAACCTGTAGACTTTCTTAAGGTAAGTTTTATAAATTGACATACTCATGCTCTTAGAAGTTGTAGTCATACTCATGCATATGTTAATAGTTGATGGCACTACAACCGAGTGTAATAGTATGGTATTAGTAATCATCTATGACTATCAGTGAGGTGGACCTGGATTTCAGATAAACTACAAATAGTTCTTCTAAGGGACAGTACAGTGCAGCTTCTTATGAGAGAATGAACAAGACAGAACTATATACAGAATAATTCAATGACAATTTTCAAATACATGAGCACATTACCTGATCATCAGTCTCAGCAGATGTGTGGATGTGATTCCAAAGCACTTCTTTTAAGGCATGAACATCCACCTGTTTTGATACCTTGTCGTATTGTATATCAATCTTGTTGACCTTTGATTCAAGAAACAAACAGATGAGCTCAATTTGATAATATCCAAATTCCAAATTCAAGAAACAAGCAGAATTAAATTGATATTTTAGACTCGTTGGAATTTTGATTCCACTTCTGTTGATGGTGAGAAGAGGACTATCCATGATGAGAAAGTATAGTTTGGAGTCATTACTAGCTCTGATGCCTGCTTATTTACACAACAATTCTTTCACAAGCAGAATGGAGTGGAGTAGATTTGGCAAGAGTGAGATGTATGTGGGTAAGGCAAGAAAGGAGCAAGATGGAGGCCCAGCCATCATAACCACGTTCTACTGAGACTGGTGCGCTGCAGCTGAATTGTCCCTTCCAGATCTGAGACGTATGACCGTATGAATTGCCCATGACTGATGCCTCACGCTGCATCCGAGGAAGTGTGATGCCAAACTTTTTATCACAGGGTTCTTCATTTCTCTGGCACCGTCTGTGGATGGCCTTGTTGCATCAACAATATGTTCTAACACTAGTTATAATTAATTGAAGAGTTGTATTTTCCAACTAATCTAAAGGAAATACTTGTTTCTTGGATAATGGAGATAACAACTAAAGTTATTATGTGTAGTACATTATGTGCTTATCATTGTGTATGTGAGTGAATGAGGGTGGGGGCACATACAAATACAGCCATCATAGTAGATACGGCATCATGTTTAATTAAGATTGTATTACGCTTCATGATAAATCCCATTAGCTGTATCTTAAAAATAAAAGAATAGAATAAGGAGGAAGAAACACACCTGTCTTGGTTTATTTATAAGACTTACTGGTTCCTCTAAATAGGCATCCCCTTCATCTTCATGATCACCGCGGAAATTATCATCAGCCCAATGTCCAGAAGCCATAAAGTCATCATTGTTCTCCAATGGATCGTCTACAAGGAAAAATTTATTTCATGTAAACCATATTTATCAGAAAAGTAGTGCTAAACAGAAATTGGCAATAGTAAACAAAGTATAAGCGTCCAGCACTAACTGGGTCTATCAAATGCAAATACACTGATTCAAAAACATAGTTCAATCGGATGGCGGCATGTTGCCGTTAACAACCAGCAGGGTGTGATTCACATTTCCATCTCTTTATAGAAAGAATCCGTATGTATAGTAGCTTAGCAACTCGCTTGGATATCATGCCGCCTGCTGAGCATATGAATCTAACCAGCAGCTACATTTAACAATATGGGCAAGTGCTCTCAAGATCCAAAGACAAAAAGAAGGAACTGTGCGCACGCACACACACAGAACAATGAAAATATGGAAGAAAGGAAAACAGTTGTGTAGCTGTGCACATCAGTAGTATAGTGATGGAAGTTGAAGATTATTCCTGGACCTTTTGACAATATGCACAAAAAAAAACAGTTACCCTGACAGATCACAAGCAAATTTATTCACTTGAAATTATCTGGCAAACTTACCCAGTGACTTTCTTCTTCTCCGTGCAAGACACTACAAAATTTCAAGAGTTATCACAAATAACAAATCTATGAGAGCATGACAACAACAGTTTTCATGACAATAAACATTACCAAAACATCTGGGAGAAGAAATAATTTAACAAGGCTTTCCGGTTGGTAATGGCAATCCTCTGGAAGTTTATTGCTGCCAGTAGCCTTATTTGCAGGCAGCAACAATGACTTAAGGTTCTTGGGAGGTGCAAATATATTTGGAAGGTCTTGTTCCAATGCTTTTGTGAAATCAATATCAGGTTCATCCTTGGCTCTTTTCTTCTTCATCTTATTTGGCATTTCTGTTTCACCATATGACATCGGGACAACCTCCAGATCTATATGAACATAATTTCAAACATGAACAAACTCTATCTTAATTGAACACAAGGTTTTTTTGCGAACATAGAGTACCTTTAGCTTTCCGATATTTCCAATGCTCCGGTCCTGCCCATGCATTTGTTTTTGAAGAGCCTGTGCCAAGTAACAAGATGTCTGCAAGTTTTTCAAGCCTCTCATCTACAACAGGACCCTGAGGAATCTCAACAGTGTAATCATTGAACTCCTGCACCAATAGAAGTTCAAAATAAGGTTTTGTTCTGCACAACTGAGTCTTACAAAACTTAAATGGAAGGAAGACAATAGGAATCAATCATAAGCATCAAAACAGCAGCAACATATGTTATGGCACTTAGTATGTTTAAACAAAATATAAGGATCGAGTTTACGTTAATTTGGTTCTATTTACATATCATGATTACCTACCTATGCATGTCTGAAATTTCAAGTTTGCCTATCTTGCCAGAAAATACCTCTTGATAATGTGTTGGGTTGGAATACATTGGGTTGCAGTTCTCGTCGTAGATATTTTCATTGTCATCACAACCACCAAAATCCCATGTTCCAGAATCATGTAACATGCTATCAGCATTTTCTAGGCTTATATCATCAGCCATTTGATCTTCCATCATTGGCATTTGCCCAGAAGATGCCTCATGTGAAGGCCTTTGGTTTTCTTCATCAAACTGAGCCACAATGTCCCTCAGAGTGGGAGAGATATCCTCACATAGAGGCATTTGAGCAACCATTTCCTCAATTTGCTCTGTCCAGGAGTAAAATCTTTTGAAGACTCATTGCAAGCAAAAATGCAAACACTGAAAAGAAGCGAGAAGCAACTGATAATACCTTTAGCAAAAGAAAGGTCAATAACCTCAGACTTCTCAGTTTGCATATCACTTAAAATACATTTGTCTGGTGCTTCAAATGAATCAAATAAAACACGGCAATTGCCATAAACTCCAAGGTTGTACAACAAGAGACCCTTCGCCCCACCTTCATCAAACTGAGCAGTAGTGTGATGGTATAGAGGATCCACCGTAAAAGCAACTAGCAGTGACACACAATGAAATTATTTCAGCATCATGTTAGAATAGCAAGGAGAGAAGCACGGTGAGAACAATCTTCAACGTACCATCAAATTTCTTTACATTAAGGGCCTCGAATGAGGACTCCAAGGTTGAAGCAGGTGAAATCTACATAAAGGAAAAGGCAGAAACAATATGAAATAAAGTTGAAGTTATGAAAGTCATCAATCTGTTCAATGGGACATACCCTTCTATCAGCATCCTTTTTGCTGGTGCCTTCGTCTTGTGACGGTTCTGAATTGGGGCCTGCTTCCACATCTAGTGGCAACCACCAAATCACAGCAACATAATCAAGCAAAATAGACTTTCTAAGGATAAACAGTGAATAGAAATACTTTATTACTACAGCTTAAAGTAGACTGGTCCTACACAAATGAACCCATATACAAGGAATGCAAGAAAAGAAAGAATTCAACTAACAGATTTTTTCCCTCATGAACCCATGCTACATGCTAACATGTTCTAGAACTTTTTACTCAAGTAGTTTACTGATACTCAGCCAAATGGGAGCAATTTCCATCAGATACAGATTTAGTTAAAGGATGAGACACATTAAGATCGGAAGCCGACCAGAATCTATAGCAAGGTCTAGTTGATCCTTACCATCCTCATCACCCCTCCCGGCGCGATTGATCCCACCTAGCACCTTGTAGGCCTCGGAGTGAACCGAATCCACACGGAGCGAGTAGATCTTCACACCTGCTTCCAGAGTGCAGCTAGCCTGCTCCCCAAAACCACATAGATACCAGTCATTTAGAAAATCCCAATCATGTCGACACCCTCAAATCGGGTAAAGCAGGCAGAAAATGGGGGAATTTTGCATTTCGACACCTTCTGGAAGTTCGTCTCGTCGTCCTCCTCCTCCCCTGCCTGGATGATCTCGCTGAGGTGATCGATAAGCCCCAGCTCCCACGTATTCTTCTGGTTTATTTTCTGCCAAAAAATTCGCCAGAACGAAAAAAACATTAGACGAATTAAGCGAGAAGAACGGACCGGGCTAGGGTTGGGGGAGGAAGCGCGTACGTTCTCGGATGCGAGCTTGATGCAGTTGTGGAACAGGTCCATGACCTGGTCCCGGTTGAGGAGGTTGTGCAACGGGGCCGCCGAGGGCGGCGCGAGCGAAGCGGCGAGGGAGCGGCGGCGTACGGACGCCGCGCGGGCCGCGGCGCGGGCGCGAGCGCGCTCGAGCTGGTCGTCATTCGAGCCCAGAGGGAACGCCGGAGGCGGCGACTGCAGCAGAACCCGCACGCCGGCTGCGGTACCTCGGGCGGGCGGCGGGGTGGGCCGCGGCGCTGGAGCGTCTTCTGCCGGCGGCATCCTCGCGCGGTGGACGGCGGCGGTGGAGGAGGGGAGGAGTCGACGAATCGAAGGGGTGGGAAAATTTTTGTGCGTTGGGGTCCCTCCCGGTCGTTTCGTTCAAATTTTGAGGGAGGCGTGCGCGGGATCGGGTAGGCCTGGGCGTTCGGTCTGCCGATATTTCGGTTCGGTTATTTCGATCTTTTATAAATTTCGATTATTTAAAATTACTATTTAAAATGTTATAAATATTTTAAGTATCCGAAAATTTTGGATACCTAAATTTCGGTTCGGTCCTCGATCTTACTCGAAATACCCAACTAATATATCATCTTAGCACAAGTCCAGGTAGCATTCAGAAAATGTATGCCGGTGTACAATTTCTTATTAGCTGTAGGCGAGTAAATTAGGAAAGATATGATTCACGTTGCATGCACATATATGGGCTGTACTGTACGACTATGGACTATTTGGCCTCTTACTAGGCTGCGTACAAGCACTATGGGGCCAAGGCCACGGTAACTCGCTGAAGTCTGAAGGTTGAACTTGCTCGGGTATTGGGTACCCGATGGTGCTGACCGAACCCAAAAAATTAATATCGGTTACTAAGATTCAATACCCAGACACATACCCAATACCCGATATAACGGTTTTCTCGGTTCCGGTTTCGGTCTTTTCGGCTTTAGTTTTTCGGTCCCGGTTTTTATGCCCAGCTCTAGATCGGGGTGCCGGACGGATTTGGGCGATAAGACCGACTCCAACAAATGACGTATTGGGAGGGAGAGGCAAATCCATTTTTGCCTCTCAACCGCTCCTGTTCATACTCCAATCGATGAGGCATTAATGTCCGGGAGGAAAGAGGCGAGATAAAAATAACTTGTCCCTCTCATCTAATGCATTTGCACAAAAAGCGTGGTGGAAGGCGGAGGAGCAGTGGAGGGGCGGCAGCAACGGAGAAAGTGACGACGACAACGTGTGGGGGAGGTGGGTCGAGGCGGCAGCGCGCGTACAAGAAGCAGCGGAGGACGAGGGTCGCGACACGAACCGGCGCAGGAGGAGCCCGGTGCGGCTAGGGAAGTGGGGTGCGGAGACGGTCCGTGCGAGAGAGGAGGAGGAGGAGGAGGAGGAGAGGCGCGGCGACTAGCGTGCTCGGGGAGGCGAGCCCCGACGACGGTGACGCGCGCGAGGGAGGCTGGTCCGGCGATAGCGTCACGCGCGAGGGAGGAGGAGGAGGCGGGCGTGTGCGGTCCGCGTTGAGTTCATTTTGCAATGGCGGGAGCTACGCGATTCGCGTGCGTGTGACACGATTGGGTGATTTGGGGATTCGATCGGAAGGTGCGTGATTGAGCGCAATGGGGTGCTCGCTCCTAGTCACCATGGCGTCGCCTCGTATGTCTCATCTTCCTACCTGTCATCTTACGTGAGTGTCGGCGGTGGCGTGGGCGTGGGGAAGGCGGTGCAGCACGCGTTGAAGGCGAGCAGCGGTGAGCGGCGGCGGTGCATGGGGAGAGCGGCGCGTGGCAGCCGAAGCGGCATGGGTAGCCGGGGCCGCCGACGCACACGGTGGTGGCGGCTCGAGCTCGTGCTCGGGAGGCGGTGTGGGGGACCGGCGAGAGCGTGGTGTGCGACGCGCGATAGCGAGTGGGTGACGCGATTACGATAGGGGTCCTGGGGAAGATGGATTTGCAATAGGACTATTGAAGATGCTACTCTATGCAAGATAAGCGGAACACTCGTGTATGAAAGGCAAACCTCAATTTGCCTTAAAAATGGCTCATTATTGGAGTCATCCTAACAATGCTATACAAGGTGCGTGAGGGGGCTGCGCCTGATTTTGCTTCATTTATTGCTGATGAATGCAGAATGAGCTTGCTTTTTAAATAAAAAAAGGGATAATTGCATAAACCACCCCATATGTTGTTTGGATTTTGAGATTCTCACCACTGCTATTTTGTTGCAAATCCCCACCCCTAGTGTATTTTATTGTAAAAATCACCCATTTTGCACATGTCTAATTGTTTCTAGTTATTTTCATTCATTTGGAGCAACATATTGTGATTTATCAAATTTATAAAATTTTGGGAGTATAGTTTTCATCTCTTTAAAAGGGTATGTAACAAAAAAAATACCAATTTGAATTTACTTTGAACAATATTTCAATTAGTTTAAGGTTAATTGAATTCAATTTTTTCATGAAACTAAGGTGAATTATATTGATTTAAACACTTTAAAGATGTTAATGTCACACCCCTATCCCGAAAGATAGATTAGTGTGGTACGGATCGCCTCGAGAGATGGTTGACGAAGCAACCATGCATAGCATCATAATAACAAACATACACGATTTGTAAGTTTATATAATTAAGACTCAAATTACAACTTGAGTGCCAAATAAAAGATACATTAGGTTCGCAAATTAAGTTACATAACCATGATCTTTGTTCAAATTAAAATACGGAAGCGATTACATAACACGACGATACATAGATAGCTTAGATGAACCATGTCGGCCTAGGCCACGGCTCACTCCTCGTGGGTCGGATAGCTAGGAACCCACTCAATGGTCTCTTTGGGCTCCTCTCCATCCCACACAATCTTACCACAACAATCACAATACCCCGCTATGGGAATCCCGAAAATACACATGTATTGGCAAAGCTCGAGTATCTAGCATACTCCGTAAGTCTTACCCGTCAAATTGGCCATCTACGACCGACACCTAGATGCATGGTGTTTTACCGGGTTTACTTGGCTTTTGCATAAAAACAACACCTCACTACTTATGTTTGCACTTTTATGATTAGCCATATTAATAGGGTTGTTGTACAAAAGAAACTTTAGTGAGCATACTAAGCAATACAAGTATTTGCAATACAAGATATTATCAATATAAAACAACGGGCATCTCATCTCTTTTCAACTTACTCAACATTGTAAACTGCTCGAAGCAAGTGGTCCTCATTATCCGAGAGGAACGGCAATAATTATCGAATTATTAATCGTGTAGGAAAGACTCAAATGCTCAACATACGCATCATTTAAGAACACGTATGGCCACCGTTCGTGAGTTCGTCATAAAGTAAATCACGGGGCCACCGACCCCGAGTACACGTCCCCTTGCGACCCCGTTCAACAACGTGCCCAAGGCTTAATCCGTGTACTCTCCAATGGTACTCAACACGTGCAACCACCGTGCCATACACATCACCTCCGAGTCGGTGAGATATCCGACCCACTTTACAATTCACAAGCTACATAGGTTTACCAATTCCCATAAGAAAGGTATGCAAGTGGTACACAACTCAAACTTGTTCACGGAGTCACAATGGGGTGTTCTCAACTTTTACCAAATTATCACATTCAAGTGTAGCATAAATAATATGCGAGTGTCCAATCCTATCGTTGACTCCATAAGCATAGGCATAGCATTTCTAACGAGAATTTGACACATCATCTACATAGGACATATAGGGAAATTTATGCAAGTGAATTTCCAATCAATTCTTAGAACATAAATGCACATCCAACATCCTTAATATAGTGATAAAAAGAAAGCATTTTGAAATAATGGAAATGCACCGGGCTTGCCTTGGGAGTGACCGAAGTTAGTTCACAAGCGTTGAGATCGGCAACGACTTCTTCCGACGAGATTATTTCGACATCGTTACCTATGCAATGAAATGCAATGCATAAGTCACACTACTACAAAAAGAGCCAGCAATATCGGGGGCATTTTCCAAGTAATAACGGGTACACAAAACAAACGCTATTGTTAGGTGCCATTGCCGACATCATCGAGGTCCAACGCTATTGCGGGGTTCCCTGCAATAGCGGGCGCAGATGACGTCACCGGAGGCAACGCTATTAAAGATAGGGGTCACCCAGATAATAGCGGCCATCGATGACGTCACATGTCGACCGCTATTATCGGATCGGCATGTAATATCGGTCGCACGATGACGTCACCAAAGGCCGATATTACGGGGTTATCCTGCATTAGCGGTCGCCATGTGACATCATAGGGTCTCGTTATTACAGGGTACGTGTACTATCGTCACTACGATGACGTCATCATGCCCGCTATTGGTGGCAACAATATATAAATTCGTCCCCTTCCTCCCGACAGGAGCTCTATTTCGCGAGTTCATGGACGAGCTGTCCATACGGAGGGAGGAAAAAGCCAAAAAAGTAGGGGGAAAGGTTTTGAACCTGGTTTTTTGGAAGGATATTGTTCTAGGAGGTAAATCCATGTCGTTCCATGTATTTTTTTTGGTGTTTAACCATAGTTTTTATCTCTTTTTTGATGGTTACTTTTCCTAGGGTCTCGGATCCATTTTTTACCTATAAATGGCATGGCTAGTGCTCCCCATTCATATCATTGGTTGTTTATTACTTAAACTTATTCTCTCCATACATATATTTAGGCTTTTATATGTAGGGATCTAGTTTTGGATCTAGACCTAATTTTGGATCTAGGTTTTATTCATAAATCTTGTTTTTAACGAGTAATTTATGTATAGATTTTATTATTAACTTTTAAATCATACATAACTATTGTATGTAATATTCTTCCGTATAGATTTTATTATGAACCTCTAATTTAGCCTTTACTTTTATTTTTAGTATATAATTACTTTTTGATTTAGATTTTAATTATTATTCATTTCTTTATTTAAGATACATGTGTATAGAAAGATGGAAGTTCGATCTTGGATGTACACTGGTCGAGGGGTGATGTTGTTGTATATTTTCAAAAGGTCACGGGATTCGTTGAAGAAGCGAAGTGTCGGGAGAAAGATTAGCGCCACGTGTCGGGAGAAAGATTAGCGCCGCCACGTGGCGTCCTCTAGACCCACTTAACGAAGGTTCAGCCCCTGGAACACAAAACCACGTCAACGGCAAGGCCGGGCCTCCCGTACGGCCACCACGGAGGGACAAGTCGAGAAGTGATAGGCTCGATCTTGCTCGCCAAGCCCGGGAGAGCTCCGCCTCGCACGACCTTGGCCGTCAAGCTCGAGGAGGTTTCGCCTCGCGCGACCTTGCCCGCGGGACTCGAAAGCGTCTCATCCCACGCGACCCCCGAACTCGACCACCGGCCGCATTAACTCCACCCGTCCGGGCGACCACGTGGGCGCTCCTCGGCAATCATTGACGCTAACTCACGCTCCATCCCTCCCGCCACCGCTACCGCTCCCGTCGAGTCACACCGATGGGACGTGCCGTCCCCGTAGCCTCGACGAGTTGGCGTGGACCGGAGACTCGGGGCTTAGCCATCATCGTCCGACGTACGACGGTACGACCCCTCCGTCCCGCACGACCTCCACCAACAAACTCGAAGCTCAACGGGCCACGCCTACGACCTCGACCTCGGGTACGCCATCAATGCGCCCAACAAGGAAGGACCGCTATAGCATGTCCCTTCCAACCACTCCGTCCCCGACGCGACGAGCTACAAGAACGACCCGACGGCTCGGTCAAGGCACTCGAGCATACGTTAGGAACCGGGACCAACGAGACGGCGTGGGCGCGTGGATAAGTACACGGCACGCTCTCTCTCTCTCTCTCTCTCTCTCTCTCTCTCTCTCTCTCTCTCTCTCATGTAACTCGAGCTTGACCTCCGAAGACTATGAAGGGGTAGAGCCTCTCATTCTCCGGACACGGTTACAAGACACCTCACTCACACACGCAGCCAAGGACTTGGAGCACGCTCCTCTCCCACCCCTATGTACGCCATTGTTTACTTGACGCAAGGAACACGAGCGCCGCGACACTACCCCAACCGGACGTAGGGAGCTTTCCCGAACCGGTCTAAATCTCTCGTGTCTTCCCTTGTGTACCATCCGGCCTAAAACGCGCATCCCCGGTGTCGAGTCTTAAACTCGGCACTAGTACTACTCGGTCCCTCACGAGCGTGGAATTCGATGGTGCAACACACGAAACACACAGGAAAGCGAGATTTTAGACGAGTTCGGGCCCCTCGAATTGAGAGTAATACCCTACGTCCCGTATGTTATGTATTGCTTTTAGCGGAATGCTAATTGCAAGATCTCGGGGAGTCTTATGGGGGTCCCTGCTCCGCCTTATATATCCGGGGGAGCTAGGGTTACATGCGAGTCCTAATCGATTACACGGATTACATATATGGGAGTTCTATCTCTAACTTTCTTTATTGATTCGAGTCCTAACGAGACTACAAATTATTCCTTAACTTGCTTCTCACGTTGTCATACACCAGTCTTGATACCCGCCTCTCTCCATACCGAGTATATGGAATCCTCTATCACTCCGGCACCGGTTAGGAACCAGTCTATTGGCTACCTCCATCACCTTTATCGTCATTGATTTGTTACCGTGTCTTTGCACATCCATTCCTTTATCATCTATCTGTATACCCATAAGGCAAGTATACGACAAGTAGCTCTCGAGTAATTTTTTATTTGACCTTGAATAAGACCGACCAGTCTTCCGCATGTTGGTCTTGATTCTATGGTAAAATTAAAAAGAACTCTAATCTGCTGCAATGGCTCTTCTTTCTTCAAAGCGCTTTAAAAAGCCAAAAAATTAGTGTTTTTATCCTTCATCATACCTAATTAGGTAATCATTGCTTATTCTTCTTCCGTGCGCCGATTACGTGCACCCAATTGGGTATCGCCCACGACTCTTGGATCATTTGAACTCCTTTCAAATAATGCAAGAGTCCACTAGTTGATTCTTCATTATTTCCTTTAATATGCAACCTTTAGAGACCGCTCCATCTTTCCATTATTTTTCACCACCTGCGATCGTTATAGACCGCTTATGCGATATGGTGCACCGATCAGTGCACCTAATTAGGTATAGCCCCGACTCTTGTATCATTTGAGGATCGCAAATAATGCAAGAGTCTTTCTGGGGAGACTATGCCTTATTACCTTTCATGAAATCATATACCTCTTAGCAACTTTTGCCAAGAACACATTTATCGGACCGGTCTAACCAGTCATATCACATTTAACTAAAAATTCTGGTTGATCGGACCAGTTTATTCCCCATATTCTCACATCGACTCGAGTCTCCAAGGCCTATGATCAGTCGGATGATTAACACCCATAGCCTAAGGCATCCTTTAACATTGAGTTAGGTGAAGTCTAACTCTTTCATACTCGCTAAATCATGAAATTCAGCATTACATTAATTCCAATCCAAAAATTTCATATTTCGGACCACTTTCTTATTCACAAAAAAATCAGCGCGAGTATAGAGCTAATTAAGATGACTTATCCTTATGACCGTTAGGTCATAATTAGCGCAAATAATAGATCTTTAATTTCCTTATGGCCGTTAGGTCATTATTGCACAGTCACGACATAAGTCATTCAATGCTAAATCCATCGGGCCTTGAAATAGCCCGATGACATTTCAGCCCCGGACCCATCTCAGGTGCTTATAAAAGAAAACGAAAAGTCGACCTAGGTCAAACCCATTCTTGAAAGTCCATACGCGCCCACCTTTTGTTCTTGTTCTTCGTTCTTCTCTTCCGCACAAGCCAACCTTAGATTTCCTTCTTTCGTTTTTCAAGATGGGCAAAAAGAAATCCTCTGCTAACCCTGCGTCTTCTTCCTCTCGTTCCTCGTGACCAACTTCCGTTTGGTGTTCAAGATTTAGGTAACAGACAAAGTCACCGAAGCATCTCTCAATGAGGCGGTTCGTGACGGATACCTTCCTCCTCAACCAATCTTAAACCGGAGCGTCCCTACCCCTGGCCAAGTCCCATGGGGAATAGACGACTCTCATCAATTAGTTTTTAAAGCTTTTTTCCTCCGTGGCCTTGATCTCCCTTGCTGCTCCTTCTTTAGGGGTCTTCTTTTCTTTTACGGATGGGAGTTAGTGAATCTCAACCCTAACTCCATCTTGCAGATTGCTTTTTTCATCCACCTCTGCGAAGCCTTCCTTGGAGTTCTCCCCCACTTCAAGTTGTTCTAATATCTTTTCCAAATCTGCCCACTTCCCTCTTCGGACCGCCAAGCTGCGGTAGGCGGAATAGGAATTCAATCGTTGGAGTGCGGATGAATATTTATTTCCTTAAATAAAAGCATAGCCCAATGGAAAAATGGGTGGTTCTTCCGTGATAATCCCCGACTGCACTCCCTCCCTTTAGCGCTATGGTAGCCAAAAACTTCCCTTCTCCGGATACTAGGGAAAAACTCAAAGAAGATGGAGAAATCCTTGCACTCTTGGCTTGCATCAAATATCCGAAGGAAGTCAAAGGCGTCACCGCCGAGACAGTCCTTTGGAGCTTCATAGTGCGAGGAGTCCAGCCACTCAAGAAGCAAGAACACCCGAGCATGGTGTTTCAACGAAGATGTTGCTATTCCATTGGATGGAACTCTTCTCCCCGATAAAGAGCGGTTAGAAGTCCGCCTCAAGCAAATGCTTCAGCCGAAACCGGATCTATCGGGATGTCCGAGAGTGGGTCCGGCTTTCAGCTCGTCAAACCCTCGAGATCCTGTAAGTATCTCTCTCTTTATCTTTGAATCTTGTTATATTTTAATCTTCATCTTCTTATTCAAATTCAATTGCTCAATACGAGAAAATGGATAACTTCAAGAGCCACCCCCTCTACCTCCTAATGATACTTGGGGGAGGACTATGCGGGCAATCTTGCTCCCCTCGTTGTTCAAGCCGGTCTTACTCAAGGGACTTCGGACCGGTCTTTCCCTCTGCCACTCGAGCATAGCTCCGAAGACATCCAAATCCGGAAAAGTGGTCCAAGCACCTAGTACGAAGAAACGTACTACTTCTTTGACCATCGACGGACCCACTATATCCTCTGCCGCGCCTAGCGATACGCGCACGTAAGCGCAAAAGCTTGAAGGCCGGCGAAAAGAAGCGGAAGGCTGTCGAGAGGGATCGCCAAGTCGCTCCGGCTGCTTTCGAAGCCGCTATCGGGAAATCTCAAGGAGCCCCCTCACTAACGGATCCTTTATCCAATGTACCCAAGAGGTCCCGGTATGGCAGCCAGACCGGTCCAAGCGACGCAGGAGAACCAGCCCCATCGCCGCAAGTCCATCCAGCGGCTAAAAGGACTCGTAGAGGGCACCATTGAAGACACTCAAGGTCCCTCCAAGAAGATCAAGACTTCCACCGTCTTCAAGAAAGCTACCTCGTAAGTCTCCTATATCATTATTCCTTTCCGAATTGTTTTCATCCCGGTCTTATAGTGCTTGCTTCTTTTCGCAGAATCCCTTCTAATTTCCAAGCTAGTATAGCTAGCTTTTTAAGAAACAAAGCTTCTACCCTAGCTCCGACCGGTAGTGCTTCCACTACCGCCTCTGCCGCACCCCTAGCCGGTGCCGGGCCTTACGTAGCTCCAAGTGCGGCACCCGCAAAGGAAATCCCTGCCGCCTCCAGTGCGGACGCTTCATCCCAAATCACCGAAGACCAAGTCGTCAATATTGGAAGCTCATCTACCAGGTAACATCCCTCCCCAAGCGACCCTATTCCAAATTCCTCCGAGCTCTCACCGGGACCGGTGCAGGTGGAAGAAATTCCTCGTCGGCCTAGGACGACACGCAAGTCTCCAGGAGAACCCGGATCGGCCAAAATGGTAATCGGAGATGCGGAGGTGGACAGCTCCGGTGGAGCTAGAAAGTTCACTCGCAATAATGGGATGCCCTCCAAGAGGAAGAAGCCCCGAAGAACTTCTCCGAGTCCGGCTAGGTACATCCCGCTTCTTTAATGATTCCTTCAAGCAATTTCTTAATAATTGGATCTCTTACTTCTTCTTCCTTTTAGGTTCTTCCGAGAAACTCCGAAGCCAAAAATGCAATAATCGCTCGTTTGGAGGAAGAGCTATGCACCAATCAAGAGCGGTTGGTTAAACTTGATTCTCGGACCGCCGATCTGAAATCCAAGGAAATTGACCTGCTGAAGAGGGAGGCCAACTCGATGAACACCCATCGGCTGATGGAGGAGCGCCGACAAGAGATTATTAAACTCCGCAAAGAAATCCAGAGTAATACTCTTAATCTCATTCGTACATCCCATATTTTTCTCCTCCTCTGTCTCTCTCTGACCGGTCTTACTTGCCATCTCCGAGCACTTGAAAATCTCGTTGCCGCTCATAAGGAGGCGGAGGAAACCCTTTACGAGAAGGCAATTGCTCGAGAACAAGCTCTTCGGGAAGGCTCTCGGGTTGAAGAAGAGCAAGCAGCTCGAATTGGAGAACTGGAAGGTGAACTTACCGCCAAGGATAACATCCTGGCGCAAACACTACGCTCCAACAAGATGCTAGAAGTCGATAATGCTCGCTTCGAAGGCCGAATTAGCTGAAGCCCTAGAGGCAGCCAAAACAGCGCAAGCGGACAAAGCAAGCGCTTTGAGGACTGCCCACGAATCTGCTCGCTTGCTCTCAAAGCAAAAGAACGCGAGATCCAGCATCCGATAAAAGTTGAGACCAAGCTGAGGGAATCCAACGTTAACATCAAAGGCAGATTCGGAGCTGCGGAAATCGAGCATAGACGCAAGTTCTTTCTTCCTTATTTCTACTTATGAAACTCCTCGAAAATACCGGTCAATGATAATCTTTTCTTATATTTTTGCCTTCTTCGAACTTGCTGCAGGTACAGTGCGAACACTCGGAGTATCTAAATGGCGGCCGGACTATTGATCCTAATGAAGTAGATCTCGAGACTCGCCATTTGGGCCTTCCCCGGAAGAATTAAAGAGCATTCCAAGATGGTTGCTGCTGTAGGAGGAGGTCATATAGCCGCTATAATCCAATCTTGGACTTCGGTCTCAGATTGTGATTTCAACTTCATCAAGGATGGCGCCCACCCGGACACTATCGAAGATCGATTCAATGAGCTGAAGAATTCACTCATTGGTACTGCTTTCGGAATTGATAGAGGATGTTCCTCTTGATCCAACAGGTGTTCCTCCGAATGTAGTGCCGCGGCCTTTGCTCTGGATCAAGATGCTCGGGATGCAGCAGCCGCCGCTAAGCAGAGAGTAGAAGATGCATTTGAAGATCTAGATGCTAATTTACCACTATCTTCTTCGATTCTGAAGAAACGCTGGATGATAGATTAGTCGAAAATCCTAAGACTCGGTGATACCGGTACTTCCAGCGGTCCTGCTTAGTAGATTTTGTCTTAGGGCCAGCTTATTTTTGTAATCAAACATCTTGATCATCATGCTACTTATGTTATTTTGATGATAGTGAAGTTTCAATATCTTCTTCTTTTCCTTATGAATACTTGGTTTCAAAATGTCACCATCGTACTTACTAACTTCTTTGCCTAAATCATGATGGTTATTTCAGCTAAAACTAACTATGATCAAATTCTGGCTCTAATCAAGCACAAATCACAATTCATAGTTAGAGCTTACTTTAACAAGATCATTAACATAGTAAAAAAGCTAGGTTGTAAGATCTAAGATTTCACAGATTGCTCTTAATACAGCGAGCCTACCAATCAGCATTCATAAAGAAAATACTACACAATTTCCTTTCCTGAATATACCAGTCTTAAGTTGAAAAACAGACCGCTCTCAACACAACAGTCTCATCGACTAAATGAGTGGTCTTATTATTCAAGCATAGCACAATATCATAGACTGCTCTTAACATAGCAGCCCCTGGCTCAATAATTTAATTCAAAATTAAAATATTGAGACACAAAAAAGCAAACACATTCACATTAGTATAAAATTACTTTATTATAATATGAAAAAGAAAAATTACAAGAAGTACTTTTAAGTATAAAAACGACGAAGTTGTTCAATGTTCCAAGAATTTGGAATTTCTTCTTCCTCCAAGGTCATAAGCCTATAAGCCCCTGGTCCGGAGACCGATTTAACCAGAAAAGGTCCCTCCCAGATCGGTGACAACTTATGGCTGTTCTTGTTGGATCGAATCTTCCGAAGAACCAAGTCTCCTACTTGGAACTCTTGTGTGCGAACATTGTGATCATGATAACGACGCAATCCTCGATGATATTTGGCTGCTTGAATCAAAGCTTGATCCCTCAATTCTTCCGCAGCAATCAGCTCAATCTGCGCTGATCTTCATACTTCTCTTCATTGTAATATTGTACCCGAGCCGACACCATATTCACCTCCGTAGGTAGCATGGCTTCGGATCCATATACCGGAGAGAAAGGGGATTGCCCCGTAGCCCTACTAACATTAGTGCGTAGTCCCCAAAGCACCCAAGGCAATTCCTTAACCCACTTTCTTGCGTATGGCTTCAAACGGTCAAAAATTCTAGGTTTAAGACCGGTCAAAATCATGCCATTAGCTCGTTCCACCTGTCCATTGCTCTGCGGGTGTGACACCGACGCATACCGTATCTTAATTCCCAAACTATCAGCATAATCCTTGAAAAACTCGAAGTGAACCGAGGCCCATTATCGATAACGATACTGTGTCTGGACTCCAAAGCGCACGAAGATGTTCCGCAAAAACTTGATCGCTCGAGTAGTCGTACTGGTAACGACTTCAGCCTCAATCCACTTAGAGAACTTATCTACCGCCACAAAAATGTGCGTGAATCCTCCTGGCGCCCTTTTAAACGGTCCAACAATATCCAACCCCCAAGTAGAAAAAGGCCAAGTCATTGGAATTAACCGTAACTCGTGAGCTGGAGCATGGCGTCATGTCGGCGAAAAATTGACATCCCCGACAATTCTTAACCACTCCGTGCGCGTCATCCGTTGTCTGTCGGCCGATACAATCCTTGCCCGAACACCTTCCCAACGAGTGTCTTCGAAGAGTCATGATTGCCACAAATGCCCCCGTGCACGTCTTCAAGCAATTGAATGCCATCGAAACCGATACACATTTCATCAAAATATTAACTCCACGCCTATATAACTCTCCTTCGAGAATTAAATAACTGCGTGCTCGAACCTCTAATCTTTGCTTCTCCACCTTATCTTCCGGGGTTTTACCAGTATCGCAAATAGTCAAGGTATGGGGTACGCCAATCAGAATCAATAATCATAACGTCGAGTGGCCGAATATCTTCCGGCAAAATCGTTCCTTCAACGTTGATTACATTCTCCGTCTTTTCCGGTAAGACCGCTTCCTCATCTCGGTGCTTCGAGACTACTTTCTCCGCCTCGGTCCTCCAAGACTCGCTTCATCTACGATTTCCGTAATAGTAGCCTTGAGCTCCATCTTTATGGATGGCTTATCCAATACTTGAAGGAAGACCCCGGGTGGAACGACTGTCTTGACGACCCCGGTCCGGCTAACTCATCCGCGACGATAATTGTTTCCGCGCAGTATATGAGAAAATCGCAGACCATCAAATTTATCTTCAAGTTTCCTAACCTCTTGTCGATAAGCGATCATATGATCATCCCACACCTTGTTAACTTGACTTATTACCAGCATTGAATCACCATATATGTCTAACCGTCTAACTCCTAACGAAACAGACTACCCGAAGCCCATGAAGCAAAGCTTCATACTCCGCGATATTGTTCGAAGCTTTAAAATGCATTTGTAAAACATATATGAGTGGTTCTTTCTGCGGGGTGAGAAGCACGACTCCAGCCCCGCGCTCGAAAGCTACGGGGACCCATCAAAGAACATCCCCCAATACTCCAACGTCTGGACCCCCTGCGGGATTTGCGTCTCCAACCACTCTGTTATGAAATCAGCTAAAGCCTGTCCCTTGTGAAAGTCGCCTAGAGGGGGGTGAATAGGCGAACCTAAAAATTTCTGCGAATTTACACTAAGACGAAACCGTCAAATACCGGAACTTCCGGTAGGGTACCGGAACTTCCGGTGCAGGGGTGATAAATGCGGAATTAAACCCTACACAATTCTAGTGCTTGCAAGAAAGAAGGAAACAACCCTATGCAATTCTAGCAATTTAACGGCACAAAGGAAACTAACAAGCAACCTAGTGAATTTAAACAACAACGCGCTTAAGTAAAAGAGGGAGCACAAGAGACACGGATTTTTCACCGAAGTTCAAGCCCACCAAGGACTCTACGTCTCCGTTGAGAAAGTCCACCAAGGACCGGGTTTCTTTCAACCCTATTTCTCCCTCAAGTCACCACCAAGGTTGAGCTTGAGTTTTCCACTATCAATGTCCCTTCCGGACGGGCAATACAAACTTCTCGGCGTCACCACACAAGTTGGGAGCTCACGAGCACGCCTAGCCGTCTAGGAGCTCAAAGCTCCAAGAGTAACAAATCCAAATCACAAGCTTGACGGGAGTGAAGATGCTCAAGAATGGAATCAAGTCTCTCAAACACTTGCTTGAAGTCTCTCACTCAAATCCTAGCTCAAGGATGGAATTTTTGCCTTTGGAGAGGATTTGGAGTAAATGGAGTGAAGCACAAGTGTGTTTTGGCTCGGAATGTTGCAAGAGTGAGTGAATGGAGAGGGGGGGGGGTGGCTTATATACCACAGCCCAAAAAGAGCCGTTGGCCTGTCTGAAAACCCGCACCGGAACTTCCGATAGCGTATCGGAACTTCCGGTATGGTTCGAATTAGGGTTAGATCTGGACTTCGGCCCGCACCGGAACTTCGGTGGAGTACCGGAACTTCCGGTACGTGGGTTTAGGGTTGGAAAACTGGACCGCACCGGAGCTTCCGGTGCCGTATCGGAACTTCCGGTATGGCATTCCGGAGAGCTCAAAGCTCTCGTTAGCCTACCGGAACATCCGTACTGGGGACCGGAACTTCCGGTAAGGCCTTACCCGAGAGCAAAACTCTCTGTAAGCCTACCGGAACTTCCAGTACCAGGGACCGGAACTTCCGGTATGGCCTTACCCGAGAGCAAAACTCTCCGTAAGCCTACCGGAACTTCCGGTAAGGCCTTACCCGAGAGCAAAAACTCTCTCGTAGGCCTACCGGAACTTTCGGTACCATACCGGAGGTTCCGATGGGTTCGGAAAGAATGGGTTTGGAGGGGATTTCTTGAGTTTGTGAGCATCTCCATTCTTAGCCACGTTTGTGATTTGCATCCCTCTTTATAGTACGGCATCCCTATGACTCAAAGCAAAGAAATAAAGCGAGGCACTAGCTTTGAGATAGGTCTTTTCCAAATTCTCCATTTATTCCATTTTGCAATTCTTTTCTTCTTTTTGATTGTGCTTGCTAGACTTTCATGTGCTTTGGATATTCACTACACACATTCTCATGAAAGCATTAGTTCTAAATTTAATTGTATTGATATCAATCATCCAAAATAAAATGAGGGGCCTAGATGCACTTTCAATCTCCCCTTTTTGGTGATTGATGCCAATACAATCAAATTTCTAGAAAGATGAATTTACAAGCACAACTTGCAAAGATAAAAGATGAGCTCCCCTTAATATGTGCATGAAATTGAATCTCAAGAGTTGGTCTATACAATACCAAGTGCACATTAGAGATAAGAATCATGAGGAGCTCCCCTTTATCTATGCATCCATAAAAAAGAAAAACACAAACGATGCAATATGGCATTTTATCATCACACAAATGCATCTAAAAGAGAGAAACAACAAATCACCAAGCATATCATAAGGCAAACCACATAGATAGATAATAAAAAACAAGTCTAAACTTATTACAATCATCCATAGTTCCAAACCACTTGTCCATCTCACACACATAGTTCATTACATCATAAAAACGAGATAAAGATAAATAGATAGAAATTTCTTCTCCCCCTTTGGCAACACATCACCAAAAAGGAGAAAAGAACTAGAACGCCCAAGAGTGGATCACTCGTCGTCATCGTCGTCGTCGTCGTCTTCATCGCTTTCTTCCTCTTCCGTGGGCGTGCCACTCCCTTGCCCTTCTCATGGAGCGGGATCCGAGTACTCGAGCGGGGAGCGGAGGCGGTCGGAACATCCTCGGCGCTGTCATCCTCTCCACTCTCGGTGCCGCTGCCCTCCACACCCCGAGCTGCTGCTCGTGCTGCCACTCCCGCGGCCTGGTGATAAGGAGCCCAAGGGTCCTCCCACTGCCGAGGTACTAACGGTGCAAGGTCCAAGGGAGGAGGTGGTGGCTGCTGCTGCTGCTCGAGCTAGGTGAGAGAGATATCGGTGATGTCCTTCATTGATGCGCCGCTGCTCCATCCTCATCTCATAGATGTCCTCACTATTGGCCTTGCACATGCAAAAGATAGACTTGAGGACCGAGGTGATGAATCCGGATTTGCTTGCGAGTCCGGCGAGAAGAGGTAGGTGGAGCATCTCCGACCTGCTCGAGCTAGTGGTGGAGGAGCCTCCTGTCTCACTGGGGATCCCCGAGGAGTGGGTAAGAGTGCGAACCTCTTGGGACGAAGTCCGGGGTGGTTCTTATCATGGACAAAATGCATACCGGTGACGGTTTCCATCATCTTCATAATAAAGGGAGCGAAGGGAAGGCTCGCCTTATGAGTGTAGGAGTGGTTGATGATGGAAGTCCAAATGTGCTCAAAAACACAAAACGGCTCGGCTCCCGGACGCATGGCACAAAGTAGAGTCTTGGATTCTGCCGACAAAGAAGATGCATCCCCTATCTTAGGATCCAAAGTCCATCCGAACATATTGTTCGAACACGGTAGTAGGGGTGCAGCCCGAAGTGTGTCCCAATGATCATTGTCTTGGGATGAGCGTAGCGGCTGTCATACATGAACTCCGAGAGATGCATCATCCGGAGGGTCAAACATGTTCACGTTGTTCTTCATGGCGTCGTCATGGCCAAAACCGAGAATCAGTGCAAACTCGAGCATATGTGACCTGGAACCTATTTCCATCAAGCGTCCGAGTGCATGATGGAGTCCTCCTGGGAGTTATCATCGAACTCAAGCCAAAGAGTGGCATAGAACCGAACCACCGGTTCCGTGTTCCACCCATGCTCAAGCCCCATAATCTCCACCAAATCCCTCCTTGCACACTCGGCCTTGATTTGAGCAAAGACGGGATCATTACGACGATCCATACGGTCCCACTTGATCCACTTCATCTCATGAGTCTTCTTCTTCAACTTGAGGACCTCCTTGTACCACTCGGCTTGGGTGTGGTCCCAAAGCGAATGTCCTCCACACCTCTTTCCTTAGCCTTGAGCCACGGGCACTTGCTCCTATATTTCGCACCTCATCTCCGTAGAAAGGTACATTATAGCCTGCACTGCCACTCACAGTCGGTGACCTCGGCTCATACTTATAGTGCTCCTGCAAGTTGCGGGCAATGGGGAGAAACCACTCATCCTCGCCCACATTTCCGGCTTCCTCCTCACTTTCTTCTTCATCATCCAGACACGGGAGCGGGAGGAGGTCTCCTAGCGGTGCTCTTTCCTTTGCCCCTTCCAAGACCTTTGCCCTTGCCGGGGCCAAGACCACGGGAGGAGGACCGGTGACCGGTTCCGTGGCTCTGCCTCTTGACAAGGCGTGGATTCGGCACGTCGAAGTCCGAGTCCGAGTCCGAGTCATCATGACCTTGAGCGGGTGCTTTGGACGCTTGGTCACCTGTCTGCTCTCCGCCACGAGTCATCTAACGAGAGAGGAAAACATGTGTAAGGAGCAACATACACAATGTGGAAATTTAGAGATGCTAGGAAGATGCTAACAAGATAGGCCTCTGTCGGAACTTCCGGTGCCGGATACCGGAACTTCCAGTACAAGGTACCGGAACCTCCGACGGGTTCCATATCTGTCGGGGGTTGACCCATACCGGAACTTCCGGTAGCCTACCGGAACTTTCGGTAGGGGTCAACCCTAACCCTAGCGAGTGCGAAAAATCCACATCTAGCCAATGGAATTACTTCCTAGAAGCATGCTAGTGTTATAGAACTGCTAGAGAAACATCTAAGCATCAAATATTCCTAGGGATTCAAGGATTTAAGCCTAGATCTAGAAGTGAAGGCAATGAAGGTATACCTTCTCCTCTAGCTAGGTGCTTGGAGAAGACCGGAGGAAGAAGCTTGGAGATTCTTGCCGTAGACCGTCGCCGGAAGTTGGGAGGAGCTTCCGGTTGACGGAGATCCGAAGAGGAAAAGAAAAAGTTGAGTCCTTTTCAAATGGGAGCCGTCCCTTTCAAGGGGGACGGGCTCCCCTATTTATCTTGCCGCCCCGCACCGGAACTTCGGTAGCCTACCGGAACTTCCGGTGCCGGCTCAAACCCTAGGTCAACGACCCGCACCGGAACTTCCGGTGGAGTACCGGAACTTCCGGTGTGGGCATGACACCCGAGGGTGAGCTCCCGATCGGAGCATCCGGTATCGGGTACCGGAACTTCCGGTCGAGAGGAAAAGTCCTCTGTTCGACCTCCGATCGGAGCCTCCGGTCCCCTACGGAACTTCCGACTGGGAAATAAACGCCGAGCCCGGTCCCGTGCAGGAACTTCGATACCCTACGGAACTTCCGGTAGGGGGAAAACAGAGAGAAGAAGAGAGGTGAAGTTTTGGGGAGAGTTTTCAAAAATAATTTTGATGGACTAATGGGACATCTTGACATCATGTGATCGGTATACAATCAACAAACAAAGCTATGATCACATTTTGACAAGATTTGACATATTGGTCAAGAACCAAGATAAAGGCTTTAAAAACACTAACTTAATTTTCGAAAGCATGCATTTCATCTTAACATCCAAAACGAATAAAGCAACAAGCAAATGTGCACGCTTTTACACCACGTTGCTAGAGTCAAGAATATTTAGCTCACTCCTTAGATAGCAAAACCGGCTTTCATCTAAGGGCTTGGTGAAAATGTCGGCTAATTGATTTTCGGTTTTCACATGGCTCACCTCAATATCCCCTTTTATGGAATGATCTCTTAAGAAATGATGGCGGATATCTATATGCTTTGTGCGCGAATGCTCAACGGGGTTATAAGCTAGCTTTATGGCACTCTCATTGTCACATAGGAGAGGAACACGGTTCAACTTGTAACCGTAGTCCCTTAGAGTTTGTCGCATCCACAATAGTTGTGCACAACAACTAACGGCTGCCACATACTCCGCTTCGGCCGTGGATAGTGCAACGGAATTTTGTTTCTTGGATGACCATGACACTAGGGACCTACCCAAGAATTGGCAAGTCCCGGAGGTGCTCTTTCTATCCACTTTGTCCCCGGCGTATTCCGCATCGGAATAGCCTATAAGGTTGAACTTTGAACCCTTGGGGTACCAAAGCCCTAGGTTGGGTGTGGGCACTAAATATCTCAAGATTCTTTTAACGGTCACCATGTGGCACTCCATAGGAGCGGCTTGGAAGCGTGCACACATACACACACTAAGCATGATATCGGGCCTAGATGCACAAAGGTAAAGCAAAGAGCCGATCATAGAGCGAAAAACCTTTTGATCAACCGGCTTGTCTTTCTTGGTGAGGTCAAGATGACCATTTGTTGCCATGGGCGTCTTGGCGGGCTTTGCCTTGTCCATGTCAAACTTCTTCAATATGTCTTGAGTGTACTTGGCTTGACATAGGAAGGTGCCCTCCTTGAGTTGCTTGACTTGAAATCCTAGAAAGAATGTCAACTCACCCATCATAGACATCTCGAACCTCTTGGTGATTATCTTGCTAAAATCATCACAAAACATTTGGTTAGTAGAACCAAATATTATGTCATCGACATAAATTTGTCACACAAATATGTCATGATCAAAACGCTTTGTGAAGAGGGTTGCATCGGCCTTGCCCATTTCAAAGCCCTTTTTCAAAAGGAAATTCCTAAGGCATTCATACCATGCTCTTGGTGCTTGCTTAAGCCCATAGAGCGCCTTATGGAGTCTATATACGTGATTAGGATACTTGGGGTCTTCAAAGCCCGGTGGTTGCTCCACGTAAACTTCTTCCTTGATAGGTCCGTTTAGGAATGCACTCTTCACGTCCATTTGGTACAACTTGAAGTTATGGTGAGTGGCAAAGGCAAGTAGTATTCTTATTGATTCAAGCCTTGCCACGGGGGCATAGGTTTCATCAAAGTCCAATCCTTCTACTTGTGAATATCCTTTTGCCACCAATCTTGCTTTGTTTCTTGTTACAACGCCGTCTTCATTTTGCTTATTGCGGAACACCCACTTGGTGCCCACAACATTCTTGCTTCTTGGTTTTTCTTCTAAAGTCCAAACTTCATTTCTTGTAAAGTTGTTCAATTCTTCTTGCATGGCCATCACCCAATTCGAGTCCTCGAGTGCTTCTTCTACTCTAAATGGCTTCAAAGAAGAGACAAAAGAGTAATGTTCACAAAAATTGCAAACACGAGAACGAGTGATTACCCCCTTTTCTATGTCTCCAAGGATTTGTTCCACGGGGTGATCACGTTGCACACTTTGGTGCACTCTTGGGTGTGGTGGATGTGAGCTTGTTTGACCGCCGTCTTGTTCAACCTCTTGATCATGCGATGTGAGTTCATCATCTTGTGCTTGAGCATGATCTTCATTACCAACTTCTTGGTCTTGATCCACTTGATCATGATTAGTGCTTTGTTGGTCTTGATTTGAGGGAGGAGGTTGATCTTCAATACTTTGTGGTTCTTGCGGTCTCACATCACCAAGTGCCATTCTCTTGATTGCTTGCCTAGGAGCCTCAACATCTGCATTATTGATAACAACTTGCTCCCCTTGAGAGCCGTTAGATTCATCAAACGTCACGTCCGTGAAACTTCAACACAACCGGTGGTTTTGTTGAAGACACGATAGGCGTGACAATTTGAACCATACCCAAGCAAGAAACCTTCATCAACCTTAGGGGAGAACTTTGAAGTCTTGGGTTTCTTGTTGAGCATGAAGCATTTGCTCCCAAAAACTCGAAAGTACGAGATGTTAGGCTTTTTACCGGTTAGTAGCTCATATGGTGTTTTCCTCAAGAGTCGATGAAGATACAACCGGTTTGAGGCATGACATGCGGTGTTGATTGCTTCGGCCCAAAAACGATCGGAGGTCTTGTATTCATCAAGCATGGTTCTTGCCATCTCTATGAGTGTGCTTGTTCTTTCTTTCGGCCACCCCATTTTGTTGAGGTGTGTAGGGTGCCGAAAACTCATGCTTGATGCCCTCCTCATCAAGGTACTCTTCAACTTGAGTGTTCTTGAACTCGGTACCATTGTCACTCCTTATGGCCTTGATCTTCACTTCAAATTCATTTTGTGCTCTTTTTAAGAATGTCTTGAGTACATCCTTTACTTCACCTTTATCACACAAAAAGAATACCCACGTGAAGCGAGAATAATCATCAACAATAACAAGTCCATATTTGTTACCGCCGATGCTAATGTATGCAATGGGACCGAAGAGGTCCATGTGAAGCATCTCCAACGGCCTTATGGTTGTCACTATGTTCTGGGATGGATGAGGTGCTCCAACTTGTTTTCCGGCTTGACATGCACTTGCCAAATTTTATTTTTCTCAAAGCAAACATCCGTTAGTCCAAGAATGTGACCGCCCTTTTGGAGTTTATGAAGATTTCTCATACCGACATGGGCTAGTCGTCTATGCCACAACCATCCCATGTCGGACTTTGCAACCAAGCATGTGTCAAGTTTTGCTTTATCCGCGGTAAAATCCACAACATAAAGCTTCCCTTTGAGCACACCCTCAAAAGCAATCGAGCTATCACTTCTCCTTGAGACAATCACACCCTTGTCGTTGAACAAGCAATTGTAGCCCATTCCACAAAGTTGTGAGATAGACAACAAATTGAAGTCAACGTTATCCACAAGCATAACCTTTGATAGTGAATGCGGAAAAGTTAAAGGAATGTTACCATAACCCAACACATAGCCTTTTCCGTTGTCTCCAAAGGTGATGTACTCATTTCTTTCTTTGCTTGGCTCAAAGGATTCGAACATTTTCTTGTCTCCAGGTCATATGATTGGTGCATCCACTATCGACCACCCATGATGAACCACCGGAGGAGTATTCCTACAAAACAATTTATGCTTTGTTTTTAGGTACCCAAATTTGCTTGGGTCCTCTCACATTAGTAACAAGTGTTTTGGGCACCCATACACAAGATTTGTGGGTCTTGTTGCGTGGCCCAAAATATTTTGCATAGACACGACCATGCTTGTTTCTCATTAGCACATAGGTCGCATTAAAATCATAAAAGAGAGCACAAGAGGGGTTAGGCACGTTAGTACGCAAATCACAAATAAGAGAAGATTTGTTAGTGTTCTTGATTTGCTTCTCCCTCTTGACTTGCTTCTTTTGATATTCACCCTCTTTGGTGAACTTGATGAATTCGGTGTCGTTCTTGTTGATTCTTGCATTATGCTTGTCACCTTGCTTGTATCCAATGCCATCCTTCACATGTGGCCGTCTCACATTGGTGTATGCTCCCCTTGCATACTCGGCCTTGGCATCATCAACGGCCTTCATCTTCTTTTGTGCTTGTTGTTGAAGTTCTTGCACTTGCTTCTTCAAGTCTCCAATGGTCTTGATGTTTCTTGTACAAGCTTCAACATCAATCTTGTTGCACCTAGTACATTCATTGCTAGATGGGGGGCAAGACGAAGATTGAGAGGAAGTAGTGTTACACTTAATTTCCTCAAATTACGCTTTGAGAGAATTGTGATCCTTTTGTAAGTTATCACACTTCTCTTGAAGTGACACATTTGTGACTTTAAGTGTCTCACTATTTTCTTCAACCACTTTGAGAGACTTTACCAAGTCCTCATTCTTCTTCCTCTCAACTTCTAGGAGCTTTTCAAGTTCAAGCACCCTTTGCTTCTCTTGAACAAGCATTTCCTCTTGTTTCTCAAGAAGCTCCTCTTGCCTCTCATTGGTCTCCTTTTCCTGCTCAATAATGTCCAACAAATCAAACATGTTAGGAATTTGAGAGCTTCCATTAGCATTTACCTTAGAGCCTTTAGCCATCATGCACTTGTGTCCGGTGTCATCTTCGTCATCGGTCAAGCTTCCAAACAAGGAGGAGTTGGTCGGTGTTAGCCCAATAGCAAGTGATGCAATGCCTCCCTTCTCTTCATCGGATTCCGATTCGGAGGAGGAAGATGATCCATCGGAGTTCCATTCTTGTCCAATGTGTGCTTCACCCCGACGGTACTTTCTATGCTTCTTGTATTTCTTGTCCCCCTTCTTGTTTTGCTTGTTCTTGTAGTTCTCCGGACACTCCGCCATGAAGTGCCCTTTGTCTCCACAAATATAGCACTAGTTCTTGGCCTTCCTCAACTTGCTCTTGTCTTGATCATTTTTCTTGGAGCTCCTTTTTGACATAAGCTTGTTGAATCTTTTCACAAAGAGAGCCATTTCATCATCGCTATCATCATCGCTTTCCTCAACCACCTTCTTCTTTTCTTGTTCGGCATTGAGAGCCAAATCATTCTTGCTCCCACTTGTCCTTTTCTTTGTCCTTGAGCAATGCATTGATCCTATTCCCTTGGTCAATTTGCTGTTTTTGGGAGAGTACCTTCCCAATCACTTCATCGGTTGTGAAGTATCTAAAACCATCTTTGTCTCTTATGTTGGACACTATGTTGGCATCCCATGCTTGCAAGGCTTGTAGCAACCTTCTATTCACATCCAAGTCCAACACTTTTTCTCCAAGTGCTCTTCTCTTGTTCACTATCCTCATCATCCTATCATAGGCTTCCCTTGGCCCTTCATCCGACCTCATGACAAAGTTGTTAAAATCTTCTCTAAGCCCTTCTAGCTTAGACTCCTTCACACTATCAATGCCCTCATGAACCAATTCAAGTTTCAACCAAATTTGATGGGCATCCTCCATTCCGATTATCTTCTCATACTCGGCGGGACTAAGTGCGGATACAAGAGCACTAGCCGCCGCCACATTACACCTAACATTGAACAAGTCTTGTGCGGTTGGCTTGCTTCTACATTCCCACAAGAAACCATGTTGAGTCACATTTCTTACATTTTGATGCATTGAGTCCAAGTGTAGCAACATCTTTGTTTTCCAATGATCGAAGTATTGACCATCAAAATACGGTAGTCTTCCGGAGCCGGGTCCAATGTGTTCATCTCTTCCGTCACCATAGGTGTATGGCGTTTTGTTGTAACTTATCGGTAAAGCACTAGGTACATCTCCACCCTGGACAACCCCTTTTCCATTTCCATCTCCGGCATCTCCGGTGCGGTCTCATGACCCCTTTCACCGGCTACCTTAGGTGGTGCTTCACCACTACCACTAGCCGTTGCATCTTTCTCATTTGCCATCTTTAATCTTCAAGCGGTGAGGCTTCAACGAAGATACCCGCTCCGATACCAATTGAAAGTCGCCTAGAGGGGGTGAATAGGCGAACCTAAAAATTTCTGCGAATTAACACTAAGACGAAACCGTCAAATACCGGAACTTCCGGTAGGGTACCGGAACTTCCGGTGCAGGGGTGATAAATGCGGAATTAAACCCTACACAATTCTAGTGCTTGCAAGAAAGAAGGAAACAACCCTATGCAATTCTAGCAATTTAACGGTACAAAGGAAACTAACAAGCAACCTAGTGAATTTAAACAACAACGCGCTTAAGTAAAAGAGGGAGCACAAGAGACACGGATTTTTCACCGAAGTTCAAGCCCACCAAGGACTCTACGTCTCCGTTGAGAAAGTCCACCAAGGACCGGGTTTCTTTCAACCCTATTTCTCCCTCAAGTCACCACCAAGGTTGAGCTTGGTTTTCCACTATCAATGTCCCTTCGGGACGGGCAATACAAACTTCTCGGGCGTCACCACACAAGTTGGGAGCTCACGAGCACGCCTAGCCGTCTAGGAGCTCAAAGCTCCAAGAGTAACAAATCCAAATCACAAGCTTGACAGGAGTGAAGATGCTCAAGAATGGAATCAAGTCTCTCAAACACTTGCTTGAAGTCTCTCACTCAAATCCTAGCTCAAGGATGGAATTTTTGCCTTTGGAGAGGATTTGGAGTAGATGGAGTGAAGCACAAGTGTGTTTTGGCTCGGAATGTTGCAAGAGTGAGTGAATGGAGAGGGGGGGGGTGGGTGGCTTATATACCACAGCCCAAAAAGAGCCGTTGGCCTGTACGAAAACTTCAGATAGCGTATCGGAACTTCCGGTATGGTTCGAATTAGGGTTAGATCCGGACTTCGGCCCGCACGGAACTTCGGTGGAGTACGGAACTTCGGTACGTGGGTTTAGGGTTGGAAAACTGGACCGCACCGGTGCTTCGGTGCCGTATCGGAACTTCCGGTATGGCATTCCGGAGAGCTCAAAGCTCTCGTTAGCCTACCGGAACTTCAGTACCGGGGACCGGAACTTCGGTAAGGCCTTACCGAGAGCAAAACTCTCCGTAAGCCTACCGGAACTTCGGTACCAGGGACCGGAACTTCCGGTATGGCCTTACCCGAGAGCAAAACTCTCTGTAAGCCTACCGGAACTTCGGTACCGAGGGACCGGAACTTCCGGTAAGGCCTTACCGAGAGCAAAAACTCTCTGTAGGCCCTACGGAACTTCCGGTACCACACGGAGCTTCCGGTACCACACGGAGCTTCAGATGGGTTCGAAAGAATGGGTTTGGAGGGGATTTCTTGAGTTTGTGAGCATCTCCATTCTTAGCCACGTTTGTGATTTGCATCCCTCTTTATAGTACGGCATCCCTATGACTCAAAGCAAAGAAATAAAGCGAGGCACTAGCTTTGAGATAGGTCTTTTCCAAATTCTCCATTTATTCCATTTTGCAATTCTTTTCTTCTTTTTGATTGTGCTTGCTAGACTTTCATGTGCTTTGGATATTCACTACACACATTCTCATGAAAGCATTAGTTCTAAATTTAATTGTATTGATATCAATCATCCAAAATAAAATGAGGGGCCTAGATGCACTTTCACCTTGATA
>JAUNZO010004794.1:0-74240 GCA_031894775.1 Chloris gayana | reverse complement strand
AACAAACGCGCATACTCAACTTCGCCTCACGCCTCGCGAACTGCCGAGCTCTTGCCTTGTTTCCGCCCTAGCTTCTGACCCCAATAGGCTAGGGTTTTGCTCTCGAAATCTCCTCTCGCCGCCGCTTCCACCTACTTCTTCCTCGTCACCGGCGATCTATCCTCCTCGCGCCCCTCCTCGGACCCGGAGTTTTAGATCCCCGGATCTCGCGCAAGATGGTGCGTCTCTCCCCTCCCCCGCCTCCTTCCCCAGTCCAACCCTCGAACTGAGATGTTATTTGGCGGTGTCTGATTCCAAGTTCTTCTTCTTTTGCAGCTTCCCCTCTCGCTCCTGAAGACAGCCCAGGGGCATCCCATGGTAAGATCCCGGTGCCTCGCTTCGCCTTTCGTTGGTAGCTCTGTTATGCGATTCTTGGTTTCGGTTCTTGTTGTTCTAATTGGTGAATCTTTTGTGATCTCAGCTCGTGGAGCTGAAGAATGGGGAAACATACAACGGGCATTTGGTGAATTGTGATACCTGGATGAACATCCACCTTAGGGAGGTTATCTGCACCTCGAAGGTGAGATCTCGTGCCCTCTATATTCATATTCTGATAGGTTTTGGTGAGCACTGTTAAGTGTATTGTTGGATGGGGAAGCCAGTGTGCATGCCCTCTTCTCCAAAGAAAGCATTCGCAGAATTGCAAATTGTGGTACTGTGTCTATACAGTTAGGCGTTGTAGATTTCCCTGCACTTGCCGTTTGATTGGTCCTTTGTTTGTCAGTTCCCCCTCTTAATGGTTTATGATGTTTGAGATTGCAGGATGGTGACAAGTTTTGGAGGATGCCGGAGTGTTACATTAGGGGGAACACCATCAAGTATCTTCGAGTACCTGATGAGGTATGAATGTTGTGGCATAATAGTTTGGACAGTGTCTGTTTCATGTTTCCTTCGTTGCCTAGATTAATTTTCCTTCTATGTTAGTAGGACGTTTATAAACTTCAACCATCATTTTTCTATTGCCTGGAAAAATATCATAACTGTTTTTTTAGTTCTTTGATCTTTCTTCTTTTTTGCTTAGGAATTTGATGGAGTAGACTTAAGAAAAAAAAAGTATCTGCTATATACTCACTCGTATCTACAAGTACATACATGACAAAATGAAGTAGAAGTTAGCAAGTCATAAAAGAAATTAGCAATTTGCATCTTGTATCCCTTGGCAAATAGGTCTCTGTTTTAGTTGATGTCTCCTAAAAGGTACTCCTCATACCTAATAAAGCGATTTGGATTTTTACTGTCAAAATTCGATATGACCGTCAGTATTCTACTCAACACATGAGATCAATTATTGCATCAAGCACCTTGTGCTTCAATAAAATGGTTCCCTAGTTTTGACTATTACAATAGAGATTAGTGACCGAACTAGCATCTTGTGGAACTTTAGAGCCATTTGGCTGAATGGAGGGGACCTTTAATTTTATAGGCTTATTATAGCACATGCAAGGCAATGGGTTCTGACATTCACATGATAATTTTGGCATTAATTATTTTTAGATGGAACTAAGCCAGTGATCTAGTTATGTTTCCTTTTAGGAAACATCTTTTTGGTCCTGCTAAGTTAACAGCTTATTGGTCCTGTTATTCTAGATCTTGATGCATGCAAAATTGCATTTCCTCCAGCGAAGCATATGCAGATTATGGGAAACACATGCCATAGTAGTATGGGCCTTAGCACAAGTATATGCTTCCCCTAGGCGGAGTGAATGCAATTTTTTATAGTACAAAATATAATTTGAGTACACAATTATTTAGGAGTAAGCTGCAAATAAGAACCTAGGATGGAAAGCAAAGGAGTGGAGAGCTATTCTCCGTCAGAACTGTAACTACGAGTCTAGCTTATATTTCGTATCCGATGAAATATAGTCGCAGCATTGTGTTTGTCACATGTCTAAAATAGTTGAGAATTGAGATATCATTGAGTCTAGCCTAGTCGGTGAATTAACAATGTCAAACAATTTGCTGTGTGTTAGGATATTTGGTTAGGATACAGTGACCCTGTTATCCCATTTTGTAACCTTAACTGAGTGATTTTGCCCTCCCCTTCAGGTGATTGACAAGGTTCAGGAGGAAACTTCTAAAAGCCGATCAGGTATGAAGTGGTCAAACAATATCTTATACACCTGTGTTTGCATGTTAAACCCTGTTCATTACAGTAATGCTATGCGTATATGCTATGTAAACTTTTTTACCTGCCATGGGAAGGCAATTAATATCACGTGAGGTTATATTTTCACAGTAAAAGGAGAATTAATTTGATTACTGCCGCAATGTTATATATATTCAGCACAAAATTTTTAAGTGCGTGTACCGTTTCCCAGTTTGTAAAGAGAATCAGTTTGATTACTGCCGCAATGTTATAGATATTTGAGTTTAAAATTAGGACTCCAGCAGGTGATTTAATTTTAGTATATTGGCTGGTACTAACTGCTCATGCTAAAGATCTCATATATAAATGCATCCTGTGACAGTATTCTTATCTTACAGTATTCAGTTATAGTTCTGCTGTTTTCACTGTTGTATTGATGATGGCACAAGTTCAATAATATGTTGTGATATTTGATGGGTTGATAAATATCAAGATATCATTGTTCTTAGATAGCCTGACTCATCAGATAGCTGTTAGTTGCCAACCCAGATGAATAATTCACGTTGTTGTAAATGCAGATAGGAAGCCACCAGGTGTTGGTCGTGGAAGAGGAAGAGGAGATATAGGCAGTAAACCTGGAGGCAGAGGTATCGGGCGTGGCCAAGATGATGGAGGCAAAGGTGGTGGTGGCCGCGGAAGGGGTGGAGTTGGTGGTAAAGGTGGCAACAAAAGTATGTGTTTCTCTAGCTACTTAATGTTTTAGTTTTCCTTATCTCAATGTATGTTAATGTGCCCAGTGCCCACACACGTCTACTTGTTTGCAGGTGGGGGCCGGGGCCGTGGCTGAAACTGACATTGGGAGAATGCCGCTTTTAAGGCCTGTAGCTGTGTTGCATAGATTTCTTAGGACGTGAAGAATGAATGTGGAGTGACGGGTGGTTGTGTTGTCGCAAAAACAAGAATGGATTAGTTGGATTTCAACGCTGAAGGGACAGCATTGTGTGACTTGTTTCTGTTCCTCGAAACAGTTTACTTGATGTCCGGAGGATATGAACCAATCCAAGGTTAAATGACTAAATGATGTTGCCGTGATAACCCCTGTTCAATGGGTCAGGCTTACCTGCTAGTAGTTCATTACGTCTGTACTCCATTCTTTGTTGTTGCTTAGCGCTTTATCGGTCTCTTTGCTTCGAACCGGCAACAAGTTGCTTGGACGTGACTTGCCTGTGATGTGCCTGATATAGTTTGCAAAATTGCCTGGTCAGGCAGACCATGAATTCTAGTCATCGTTTGGTTCAAGCCCTCGAGCTTATGCAGTATATGGAATAAGAGGAGAGTTTTGCTCCGACCTTGCTGCAGCTAATTATCGGAGAAACAAGTGCCGCTGAACTGCGACCGATTGGAGTACAGAGAGGAGCAGCCCCACCTCAGGATCAGTTAGCTGTTTGGATCAAGGTTTACAAAACTAATTGAACCGTGGAAACCGTTTTTCACTGGTCACACAGTTTTTGCAAAAGCCAGAAAAACAGATCGATACACCGCTCAAATATCAATTTTTAAATTTGGACGATATTTAAATGCAAATCGATCGGTTTTCTCAGTTTACCGTTTGGCTTTACTGTTTTATTGCGGCTTTATGGTTTATATTTGAGTAAAGTGCATGACCGGTCCTTAAACTTGTCTCACTGTGTCATCTAGGTCTCTATACTCTTAAACTGCATTTTAACTCATCAAACTTAGCTTCGAGTGTCATTTAGGTGTCTTTACTTTCAAAATGAAAATCTAGGCCTCCAAACTTGGTTTTAGGTGTCATTAAGGTCCCATACTTTTATAATATATCATCATTGTAAATAAATTGATTAGATTTTATTTTTCATAGATACAACTTACTTATAGTTAAATGAACGAAAACGTCGATTTTTTCAGATCAACAGACGACGTTCAATCTCGCTAGAGATTGAGTTCCCGAAGAATTTAGTGGCCTTGTTGTCACATGGTTTGTACCCCACGATCCAACATCTCCTGCTCCAATCATGGAAATTAGTGGTTCACTAGAGATTTCGGCAAGCCTCACTGGAGAATTTAGTGGCGCGTCTCACCGGATAATTTAATCAATGATAATTTATAAAGATAGAGGTAGGAAACTAAAATATAGTTAGTAATTCATTAAAATTGGCATCGAGTGCGATGGGCTAAATGTTACAAATGTAGTACATCAATAAACTGTACTCCTCAATTTTTGTATTATTGATGTTAGGACAAAGAAACTAGTTTATTTTTAACTAGAATCTTTATCCTAACATCAAAAAAATTAAAAATAAAGGGAGTATTCTGAACAAAGTTTGTCCGGTTGACTAATCCACTACAATAACATTATATTGTAAAATTTAAATATCCGAAGCCATGTTTAGGGACCTATATTTGCATTTCGAGAGTATAGGGATTAAAATGATACCCGACGTTAAGTTTAAGGAGTTAGAAATACAATTTGAGAGTATAGGGACCTAGATGACACAACGAAACAAGTTTAAGGACCGTGAGTGAACTTTACTCTTTATATTTTACCCGCTTTATTGGTTTTACATTAATTTTTCTAAAAAATGATCGGTTTTCTCCGGTGGTTTTTACGATTTACCGTTCAATTCTCAATTTTCCATATGTCCATTTTTTTTAGAATTTCAAAATTTTAAATTTCATTTGGACTGAAACCGCTCAAATTGGACTGGATCGGTTACGCAAAAACCTATTCGGTTTTGTAAACCATGATTTGTATGCTGTGCAAGGCGCAACATGCAGAGAAAATGCTCGCCACATTTTTGGCTTGGCTCTGTTGTGCACGAACTGACGTGGTAGCTAGGCATCGATTGCATTTTGTTGTTGTTGATAGGATTGCAATATTTCTGTTAAACAAAGACGTGGTTCGGGGCCCTTCCATCTTTGTTCCTGGCTTCGTTTCATGGCTCGTGCCACTAGATTTAAACTGATAGCAGAAGAAAAGGATTCAATCCAGAACCTCCTGTAACTTAACTGCCGTGAGCACGTAAAATTTCTATGAATTTCGCATGAAATGTTTGTATTCTATAAGCTTCAAGAGTTTTGAGGCAATATTCACCTCACGTTCCCCATCAGTCCATCACAACTTGAAAACAACAGATTATTCTTCCCTCCGAAATGGCTCGACCTTCCCTGACCCTTCACTCTCTCACGACCTCCTTCCCGTTCCCCGCCGTCCCCGGAGGACGCATCCGCCGTCACTGGGGCCCACCGGCCACCTCGGCACCGCATCCCCCGGCGGTCACTCCAGCGGTGCCTCGTCGGCTCCTCCTCCCAGCGGCTGCAGGCATATGGGACTTCGTCTCCGGCGGTGCGGGAGCCGCTGCCACCGCGTCACTCGCCGTCCGGCGAGGTATGCAACTCTTCCGGCAGGTAGAAGGATAATTACGTAATGTCCCTTGTGTGTGCCTTCTTATTCCGGAGACGGGCTATGGATAATTACGTCTTCTCGGTTCGGTTGCACTGCAGGGAGATGTGGCTGGGTCATTGGCGGAATTCGATAGGGCAATAGAGTTGGATCCACGCCAGAAGCAATGTACGAGATCCTAACCTGTCTTGTGAATTGTAGTTGTACGGTTGTACCGGCCATCGTGAGCTTTGTTTGCATTGCTGGATACGAAAATCACAAGCTGTTGCTATGCCTTATTGCAGATCTTTGGCAGAGGGGCCTGTCACTGTACTACCTCGACAGGTCTGCAAAACATGATCCGATAGATCGAATGGCCATTATCCAAGATCGTCTCATCCGAAAGGTGTAATAAAAACATTGTAATGCCGTCTATCATCTGAACGAAATGTAGGTTTGAAGATGGTGCAGAGCAGTTCAGGCTGGATGTTGCAGCGAACCCAGATGACACTGAGGAATCCATATGGTGCTTCCTTTGTGAGGCTCAGCTCTATGGTACAGAGGATGCCAGGAAGCGATTCTTGGAGGCAAGTTCTTGGAAGCTTAATTTCTTGCTGCAAGGTTGCTCTGCTCGTCACATTGCGCTTTGATTTGTGCTGACTTTATTTAGGTTGGTTTGGACTCGAGACCTGTAATGCGTAAAGCTTATGCTCTGTTTAAAGATGGCGGAGACCCTGAAAAGGTTGTGTTAGCTGACGAAGTTTCCATATGTATATTCAATTTGTGTTCCAGAGAATGTTTCTATTGACAGTCCTTGAATTTCGTTGTCACCCCTTTTGTGTATTCAGTTAGTTGCAGACTTCTCAGATGGCTCTGATGGTGATATCTTCTACTCTTCATTGTATGCTGGGCTTTACTACGAATCTCAGGTATGAAACCGTACGTTAGGCTATTTTTCAAATTCATGACCATTTCAAGATTCTTCCAGGAGTTGAGTTGATAATTTACTGCTTTTTCCAGTCAATCAACCAACAATCTGCTTCTGAAAAAATTTGCTTCCCTGCTAGCTGATTTGTAACCTTTTCCACTGGTTTTAATGAAATCTGTATGTTAAATTACGCTAGGAATCATTGATATATTTTTGGTTCCTTTATGATATTGTTAACATATTTTAATTTTTTCCAATATTGCAAAGCGATATAAATATAACAGTTATTTTGTACAACACTAGGTGGTAACTGACCATTCTTTGATTTATTAATGATTATTATAATAGTACATATAATCTCTCCCATTTTCTGAGCATTCATAACAAAGTTGTTACTTGCTACTACACTTGATGCTGAGCAGAAGGATGCAGACATGGCAAAATCTCAAATCGTGGCAGCTTGCAAGTCGCCTTATGGATCGAGGTTCTGGTTCCTTCCCTCTGCTTTGTATGTCTAGTCTGGAGCTCACATGCTAACAGCTTGTCCAAATATCTGCTTAGGTCTGGTGATTACATGGCATCCCTTGCGTTTGTCCACTGTCAGTGTCGCAACTGGAATCTAGAGTGAGAAGGGAATCATTATGTTGAATCCCATTCATTTAGTTTCGTATGCATACTACAGAGTGCAACATGATTCTGTTTTTGTTTCCCACTCATTCCGAACTGAACGTGAACAAGAGTTGCTGATGTTTTCAGTATATCTAAGGGTAGAAATTGGAAATGTTGTGCTCCATTGAAGAAAAATCTGAGGGCGCCACTTAATGCTAAGCTAATTCAATTACAGAAGAGCCATTATTGCGCAAATACCAGCTCGGTAGCACAAGCAGGAGACCAGACTGAAGGCAGAGTCTGCAACCTGACTAGTATAAAGATGAAGCAAAAGATGACATGTATATCTTTGACTGCCTTGCTTGATAGAGTTAATTTCTGACTATAGGACACCTTTTCTTGAGATACGATGATCAGACACCTATCAAAGGAAGGCCACAGGCAGCAGATCGAAAATGAGAATTGGGCCGACCCCATTGTTGCCCCATAAGAGAACGGCAATCTCTGCACTACTAGTGGTACGACATCAGAGCAGAGCGGTGGAGATTGTGGATGCCGCAGTTGGTGGTCGGCTCGAACGCAGCGTCGATGCAGCTGATGAAATGCGACCATACACAAACGGCTGTGCGTGCGGTGCTCAAGGAACACGTGCCTTCCTTTTTGCGGTTTTGCGCAAGCGAGATAGCACATGTTTTCATGAGGCATTCACTTTTGGCGGCGTATGAACGTAGGCCACGTTTTTTATGAAATGGGCACGTCCGCCATTAAGAGGAATCGTTCGAGGGTTGTACTCGACCAGCTGTACCCTTGTACGCACACGATGTGGATACACATACGTACATCGCTGGCGACCTTTTTTTCCTTTCCTCCTTTTCCATTGTCCGTTCACGTGTATCGCTCAGGCTAATCAGCCAGAATGTCTATTATTCCAATCAAAATTGTATCACATATCGTAATTCGTGTGTTTCAAAGGGCATGTAAATGGTCGTCGACCGGATCTTCTTTCAAAGATGCGTAGCTCTCCTACATATTATAGAAAAGGAAAGAGGCCATATTACAGCCGCTTCATCTGGTTCAGGCAAGCGAGCTGTTCTCACGCCCTTTCTGAACTGGTGTGTGATGACTATATTTGCAAGAGAGGATGACTCTGATAATATGGAATAGATAGCTCATATCATCATGCAGAAATCACGTACAACAAGTTTTTATGCAAGGAGAAACATAAGAGTAATCCATGTTGATTTCACTTTTTTGTTGCACCTTACACATTTTTTCATTGCACCTCAAATTTTGTATTGATAGTAGAAGGTGACATAATCTATCCATTCATTATTGTAATTCTTTGCTGCATATTTTCTGTGATATAGTGTATGGGAGCACGGGAGCACCAGAGTTGTTTTCGTGCAATGTGTTTCAACGATTGGCCTTCCTTTTTGACTTGTTTTTAAATTCAGAAAGAACACCAGCATGAATTCAGATCAACGACAGGCTAAATTGCTACCAGAAAACTGAACTGGCCAGTGGCAACATCACAGCTGTATGATCTCGGCAAAGACGATAATGCACGGTCTACTTTGTGCGACCATTATCTAACGCATGTGGCTCAGCCGCTCTGCATGATTGCGAGTGGAGGCTTTCATCTTGTATTCCCGGTTCTGGTGTGTGGATGCCCATTAAATGAGCTGCATCGTTCATATGAAGCTCTCATACTCTGTTTTCTTGCGCACACACAAAAAAGAACAAGAAAAGGTTTTTTTATTACACCATTTTGTAGTTATCTTGAAATTCAATATGACCTGCCATAAATAACAAAAAACTTTAGCAGCCAAAGTCTGCTTATACAAACTTATGCCAAGCATGCCGTTGCAGTACGCGCATGTGGACCAGAGTCGTTGCATCTCTGTTATTTCTGGCACAGCCGCAGAGGTAAGATCAAGACAACGTTACTCACACTAGCTGAAACGAGGCAGCTAATTCCTTTATTATTATTATTATTTTGATCTTTATTGAGGGAAAAAAGGATGGGTGTCTCCTTTCGATCATCCATCCCGTATAAAAAGGGCAACATCAACATACATACAAAGAACAAAAGGGGGAGAAAGGAAAAGGACGGAGAGAAGATTTGTGTGTTGTGGGGTATAGATTGACTACTGACTTCTGATATGGGAGCCTACCACAAATCATAAACAGATAAGATTACCGACAACCTGGACACGATCAAGCTCTTTGGTATGGTGGCTGAGACGAGAAGAAGAGAATGGAGTGATAAGGTTGGCACTAATCCAACCCTGATCACAAGATCACAGCACTTTAGATAGGGCTCCTTCCTCTCTCCTTACCACATCCTGATGTGCAACCAAAGAAACTTGTAAGATTGGAATGGAAACCGTTATGGGAGAGCACGAACGTGTGTGTATGTACACTGTGTCATGTATAGGATTTTTAGCCGTGTAGTAATGTGGCTGTGGGTGAGGAAGACAAGGTCATAAGCAAAAAGGCAGCCTCCTCCACCCCCATTAGAAGCTTCCTTTTTTGCACCACCTCAAAGTTATTGCTGCTACTGCTGCTGCTGTTACTATTGCTTATTTCCTTGACTTCTGTTTTTGTCTCACTATGACGTTGTTGCTTCTGGTCTAGGCCAAGCTCTTGCCTTCTCTTCTTTCGGTATCTTATGCCACAGGCATTGCAAAGTGACTGCAATAGAATTGAAACGGTAAATATCCATATTTAGAATGATTGATTTTTTTAAAGAAAAAAGAGAAGAAATAAATCTGGATCATCTCCTCTAAAGTTGTCTTTGTTTTGATGCACAGTAGTGTCACCAGAAACATGTTCGCGAAAAAGGCGAATGATAGGAATACAAAATAATCAAGTTGGAGAATCAAAGTGGATAGAGTATCTTTCTCCCTGCACACACACAATTGGCTTGGTGGTTAGCACTGTTGCAAGGAACAGCCCACCTAACCACCAAGTTGCAATCCAATTGAATAGAGAGAAGTGTCAACAAGACGAGTAATATTAGCATTAGGCCAGAACCGAAACCACAACTCGCAATACAACTGTCCCAAACTAAACACAGCAAAACACCTTGGTAACTACTGATGGCAACCAAGATTTCAGAATAAATTTTCTTATCTATGTAATCTTAAATTTCGACGTTGCAAAATTATTCAAAAAAATAGTATCAGGAAGATGCACCAATTGAGAAGAACTCGATCGTCATGTATGAGTCAAATAGTAATCTCGACTTACTAAGGCCAAAATGCAAGCATATGACTATCGCCAACAGGAAACTTCAGAGAACTCTAGAAGCATATGGTTAGTCCTATGGTGTGGTCTTATTTGACAAACTGTTGCGTAAGGAATTCAAAGACTGATGACCTGGGGTGAACTGGTTTGGTATGTTGGAATGTGCCCCGATCACTTGCCGTCTACTGATTATAAAACATGGTGCTAAGAGCACACCGATTTGACTCGGTCTTTGTTTTCTTGCCTCGATTTGATCGTACAGTTTTTAGACTGAAGTTCGGTTTAACAAGATAGTTTTCACTAGCGGAAGGATTATATGCATTCCTAATTGAAGTCCTCTAGCTCCAATAAGATGATCATATCACAAGCATAGAAAACAACAAATAATTCGCAGAACAAGAAGCAGAGCCATGTCTTGACTCTTGATAATTAATTCTAACACGCAATTCCGCAAGCAACAGTCCCAAATCTGCTCGATCCTTATCCTGATTTTATTGAACAGTGCGATCAAGAAGAACAGGGACGCCGATGGTGAACTCACCCTGGGTCCCGTCGGCCCGCTCCGCCACATGGGCGTCGTGGTGGCTCGGCATTCCACGCAGCTCCTCCTACCTTCCTCCGGCACTCCGATCCCAGCAATCTGCAAGATCAGAATTCAGGTCAGCCAAAGATTGAGAAACATGGGGCCACAGCAACAGACGCAACCTTGTAAAAGAAGGTTAGATCAGGACGCACCTTGTGATCGGCGGAGGCCATCGGCTGCGCCGGCGCCGGATGATCGCTGGCTCTTGATTCGTGTTCTTGGTTTGGCCTGGCTGCTCTGTTTTGTGAAGCGTGTAATAGAGAGAGAGAGAGCGGCTGAGAGTAGTTGCGGGGAAGACGAGGGGAGAGACGAACCAAAGAATGAATTCTGCTGGCTTAGGTGGTCGGAGAGGAGCCTTGCCTACGTATGTATCACGTAGGGATGAGCTATGGGCGGGGAGGAGACGAGGTGACGTGGCGTCTGCGATTGCCTAGCGAAAGATTGCTTCTGAGTAAATTCGGATTTTGATCTCCAAGTAGGAGGATTGCCTGAAAAGGTAGGTGCCTGGAAATTAATAGTTATATATGGTGAGTTTTTAATGGGAATTCCAAGCAATTTCAAACAAAACAGGTATGAAATAAAAAAGAGTAACGTTATAGGTTCAACCCGATTGTCCTACTCATGTACTATTCCCTTGTCGCCGTTGACTTTTTTGTTACGTTTGACCATTTGTCTTATTTAAATAAAGTTTAACAAATATCATATATTTTGTTGGAATATGTTTTATCACTAAAGAAACTTGAAATGTAGCATATTACTTTTTGTATTTAAAGAAATTTTTTGAATAAGACTGAATGGTCAAACGTCACGAAAAAAGTCAATAGCGACAACAATTTAGTAAAGGAGGGAGTACAACTCAAGCTATTATAGAAACTATATATCATCATTTGGAAATTTAACACACTTGATTAGCATATATTCATCCATTGGATCAGAGTTGGACATTCGGATTGGCTCTACAAAGAATTCCTAATAAAAAAGTAGCGCCCCTACCGTATGATGCCTACCGAAAAAAATCATGTCAATGGTAAAATGCATTCGAACTTGAAACATTCAACCAAAACAATTGCCTTCATTAATTTAAAACTCTTTCAAAGTGAACAGAGCATAGAGCTTTACTAGTTGACACTAGTGCGATGAGTATATGGACGAAAGGTATCGAGAATATCTAATGTCGTAATGTGGATTCTCTGTTTCTTCCCTCTGGTTTTCTTTTGCGTCTCTAACTTTATTATTATTAGCATAGTTGGTGGCTCTTAAGAATGAGTAACAACTTTTGATTCATTAGAGGATTAGATAAGGTGTAAAGGATAAGGTCCTAACCAGTTCTCATGTCAATAAACCGTGCATCTAAGCTACCTCAATTCTGAGGTTGCTTGTATCCAAAAGATCTCTAGACCTCTTTGTAAATACTTACTGATTCCTTCTACTTGGCATCACCACCACAAACAAGCCCTAGCAAAAAAATTTGAGGTTCACTGGAGCCCTAGTCTACCACTAACAATTTGCTTACACTGGATGTCCATAATTGTTAATTCTTATTGCAACTAAAGTTCCAAAAGGCAGATAAACTTAGTGTTCAATTTGCTGAAATTACATAGTAGGCTCAAATGAACCCCCGCGGCTACATAACTAACAAAATGGAGGTAATTTCAAAGTGCGAAACCAAACAGAGCAGTAGTCCGGAGAGACGGATGAGCCGCATGAGTCAAAGATGACATCACAACTTACAGGTACCTAGGCTTGGGGCTCAAGGTATCACAATTTATGCGATTTTATACAGCTTGGACGGTCATAATCCCATTTTAATAGAAAAGACATTACTCTATTTTTTTATTATCATAGTGGTTTGATGCTCCAGTTAACAATCATTTGCAGTGCCTTGCTTTAACTTGCTTTCGTAACATTTTCAAGGAACTTGTTTGCAACAAAGTTTCCGACATAAAATATTATAAAAAGGCTGGATTTAAGCTTTAGTAATAAACCCACAATCCGTGAATTTATTTGGATGTAACATGTAAGCATTGCTACAATCCATGAATGTTTACTTGGATCTTTCTCCCGGGACTACTGCAAAATGTACTTTTCTTTAGCATTGAACTAGAGTAGGCAGAGTGACTGTCTATGAATAAAGGTTACCGCTAAGAAAAAATTTATTGTATTACTGCAACCCATGAGATGAGCTCTTCATTTTCAAAATCCATCCAATCACAACAGAAGTAAGTTTTCGTTTGGATTTGCTTCCGGGTCATCTTCAGAGACTATAAACAATACTGTACACTTTTTTGACTGAAGTGAGTATATCACACATTTAACATGGCAAAACATGGAGCCCAAACCTGGGATGTTCCAGAATTCAAATCCAAGTTGTTCTAGCATGCCCTGACCCTTTGATCCAACTATTACAACAGATTTCTTGTTTGGAACACAGAAAATGTTTATGAATTCAGCACCTCTGAAATTTCTGAGGTTTACTAACTGGACTTGAAAGTGGACTTTCAGGCAGTGATGTCCCATAGAAGGAACCTCCAAAGGATAAGAGAATAGCGGATAGCCGTCCGTAGCTTAACCAACAAACCGAACAAAGGCTAAACTATACTCTACAAGCCATAGGACCACAAGTCCACACACACCAGGTCCACCACTCTCACCTCCTGGGTGTAGAATATGAGAAGCTGAGAACCTTTCAACAAAGCAGGTAGTGTGAGACCTTTGAACCTGGAGGAAGAAGCCCTATTGCAATCCAAAACTCCCAGCTGTCAACCATCCGTATGTGCGCCAGTCATCGGCGCACAGGTTTAAACTTTCAAAATTCTAAAATGATTGAAAAGGAGAAAGGAGATGAATGAGACGCATACCAATAATTGGCACTGTAACAAATGCTGGCATGCACCCCCCGGAGAGGATGACTAGCAGTGCTTTGAACATGCTGATCTTCTTGGAAAAATCTAAGCAGGAGTGGGTCTTGCTGAAAGATGGTGGTCTTCTCTCCAGAAGATAACTTGTTTACTTTCATTACGAAAATACTGTCAGCTTGGAAAATTGAATGCATGAAAAAGTGATGCAGAAAGGTTGTTGCAAGGACTAGAAACTTAACAGTGATGATCAAAGAATGGGAAATCAAGTTCAGTTCAGAGATACTATGTGTGCGCTGACTGCTGAGGACTGAATTCCTATTTCCTTTGAAGAATTGCAAGCCGTACATAGGACTGGTTATTTCTCAACTTCACGCTTACTCTCAGTTCATTTTGAGTCCATCTCATACTCACCCTGCAAAATTAAGGTCCAGCTTGATGACTTTGTGATTCAGCTTCAGCTCCGGCTCTAAATTCTTTATAAAATAGTTTGGTTAAACAGCTTCCTTTGTGTCATCAATGCAAAAGTTGAGAAGTGCTTAATTTTGTGATTTTGGATTCTAATACAAAAATGAACAGAAGCTATTTTTTTAATAACTGTTTGGTAGGCATCTCCAAGAATCTGAAGCAGAAACACTTTGAAAAGTCCCGCCAGGACCTAAGAATCCGAGCCAAGCCAAGCCAAGTTGAATATTTCCTTGTGATTAGCAAGGAAGCGTCCATGTTTTTTCATGTAGCTCATGTGAGCTGAGCCGCTTTAAGCTTGCAAGAAGCCAAGAAATGCAATCCCCTGTTCACAAAATTAGCGAAACAAACCACTAGACAACATACCCACAGGCTACAGGGCACCTAATGTTGAACATGCCATGATACACATGACCTAATCTTGTTCAGCAATTCTAATCTAAAGACACTACATAGTCCATGGTTTGTTCTGTGAAGTGTGAATTAAGCATACAAAAAGTTGAACAGATGTCCTTCCTGTTGTTAAGTACATAAGTTATCTACTTCTAACTCTTCCACCTCCAAATCATGGGTGTTAATACATTAAACAATAGTGGAGGAAATGTGACATAGCACAATTCAAATGCATAACCAAAGTCAGATGACAAAACTCATGCTTGCAGGTTCATCTCCACCTCAGCTACAAATGTTTTCTAAAAGCCTCTATTTCATTTGCTTTACTTGCAAAACCAGATGATATATATTCTATACATTCTATTTCATTTGAGAAAGTTTTAGACCAACCCACAAAATTGAAAACTTGCATTCCTAAGCAGAAACCATACCAAAACAGGGTCTAAATATGACACCCCCCCCCCCCACCACCACCACCACCACAAAAAAAGGTCAATGCATTGCAACCCAAATTATGATACAAGGCAAGACCGATCATGGCCCATCTTAGGGCATTTTCATATCATCACAATGGTGAAAAAAATACAACCACAATGATAGTCGTCAAAAGCATCAAGGCATCAACCATCAAATGCTGGCTTCAATAATGGAGTCTATTTGCCTCAAAAAAATGATGGAGTCTATTTACAACATAAGATTCCCCTAGATAAATACTTCTGAACTGGGTCATGCACCGAAACAGCATTCACCATTCAGTGATATCTCCTAATAAAGTGTGTGATCACTAACCATAGCCATTCATAATGGATGATTGGCCGCCATGCAGATACAAAAGCTATGATTGAAAGTCCTTTCTCAGAAACTCTACAATGTTTAATTCCTGATCTTAGCCACCAACAACTTCCTTATGTATAATATTTGAATGATCAAGAAACACACGTGTTCAGCAATGGCTGCTGTCTTAAGTCAGAAAAGCTTCATAGAAGGATATAACTGATTAAAGACTAATAAATACTTTAACTGACCACTACGAAACAATATGGCTTTCAAACTCTAGGGTTTAAGAAAGGATACTTGTATTAGCACATCTGGTATGCCTACCTTTCCTTCCAGAACCTACACTATAACAAGTCACAACACTACGTAGAGACTGAAATTCTTATAGAACCTACATTACAAGTCAGAGCACCTGCAGAGATTGAAAACTCATGATCAGAGATAGCTGTGCTAATTGTTAACATGGCCATTTGGAATCTGAATGCCGACGTTGTAACTCAGGGATCTTGTCACTGAAGACAACCTCATGGCAAGAAAATCTCCCATGCATTTCTCCATTGCACGATGCAGCAAATCTCGAGTTTCTTGTATTGGCATTTTCACAAGGCATCATGGCTGCATTAACATAACATAAAAGATCAAGCATTTGTCCAACATATGGTTCATAGACAATAGATTAAAACAAATAACAGAATATCAGCATATGGATTATGACATTTGTCCCGGTCAGAGTGAGAAGCAATCGATTTGTCTGCTTATTTATAAAGGGCTGCTTACTTACTGTTAAAAAGAAGCAGTGTGCAGTCGATTCATAATTAGAAGATGCCACGCTGGCGAGCAAGCGCCAGGAGATCCCCTGTGGAGGAGGGAGCAGGAGCTGACGGTATCATGAGCACGGCCTTGTATAGAGGATCAACATCCCTTCCGCGGTCAGGGCTAGGGCTTGGAGTTGGAGTTCTGAGCCTGGCGCCTCTCACCTTCCTTGTGCAAAACCTAGGCTTCCGAATCTCCTTCGTCCTCGCCGTCGATTCAGCCTGATCTCCCTCTTCCGCGCGCTCTCTCGGAGAGGAGCGGGACGGAGAAGGGGACTGCTGGGTGAAAGGGAGCGTGCACATGGTGATGGCATCTCCCTCTTCTTCCCCTTGGCCCTGTTGGCTCTGCTGGTCCTGTGAAGGTGGGGTGCTGAACACCTCGGGCTCCTCCTCCCCGCTGCCGCCACCCAGGAAGGAGGAGCGGGCGAGGAGGTCCTCCTGCGAGGCGGAGATGTCGCCGCATTCCAGCTCCACCTCCTTCACCAGCGACGATATCCTCTCATCCGCGTCCCGAGCAGAGGCAGAAATCTGAAACACTGCAAATGCAAGAACCTATATCAATTCGAATCCACATATGCAATGTGTGCGCGCCGTAGTGCAGATGGATCAGAATTGAAATCTTTTCCCACGCATCAAGAAAACGCGGAGAGAGGAATCAGGTTATTCGTAGGATAAAACATTTGAGGGGGGATTGTGCCTCACCGTTGGTCGGCATGCCGAGGAAAAGCGGCTCGGCTTGTATTGGCGACGGAGCTCTTCCTGCCTCTGCTCGGAGGTCAGAACCAACGGGGATACGAGCTGCTCCAGCGACCGACCGGAGGCGACCACAGACACAGAGGCGCGACCCACGGGATGGGGACGCGAGCACACGGCGGCAGCGTACAGAGGAGATGGGGACAAGATCGAGTCCACCGTCCGCAGCGCCGATTTCTTTCTTTCCTTTTTTTTTAAATAACACAGCAGCGCCGATTTCTATGTCGTAAACGGGCCGAACGGCTGGACCCATTTAGCGAAAGAAACAGATGACGGTGACGCTTTGCAACATCAAATTAAAAATGATGAAAATAATCCCTTAAAAAAGATGAAATGAAAACTAAAGATGACTATTGTCAGACGCTCGCAAACCCCAGCCGGCAGTTGTTCATTCATTTCTCACGCATGAGCTCCAAGGTGAAAACAGCTCATGCCACAAAATAGAACACATCGTACCAGGACGCCCCATCTAGTACCCAATGTAGCTCCCGTAAGGAGGTACATCATGCGCCAAGTGAGAAGATACCATGCTGCACTAGCAACTCAGCCATCTCTTCATCGAATTCAGATCCTGCTTTCATTAGGACTAATCATGACAACTATCTGAAATGAGACTAACAAGACGGATCCAATGTAACATCATGATTCTCCCAACCTGAAGCCCAATCCGAATAGCTAGGGCACATTTTCCAGATGCATCTTCTGTGCAGGAGGACAACACACATATCACTTCAGTGACAATATATATAGGCGAATGATCATACGCCTTAAATCCCCTGGTAGATCAGAGAGATTAAGATCAATCCCCAAGGGCAAGGTGTCTTCCTCTAAAAAGCAGGCAGGGATCACGCCAAAGTGTGTGTCGCCAGCAAGACGCGAGCAAGCGAGCCGCCATCTCCAGATATCACGTTGTTCTCGTGGTTCTGGAGATTCTCAATCCTATCCAAACTGTCAGCATCATCAATCACCTTAGCGTACATGTTGACACCACAAAGCTGAGAGAGCTCCTGGGTCGCCCAATTCTCAGTATATTCTCAAGACCCTTCAAACAAACTACCAGTACAGTAGTGTCTGCATAACCAAGCAAATTGCAAAACGCCTTGATGCAATCATGGCTTACAAGATGCCTAGTAATTGAATGTTATGTTAGAAAAAATGGCAACACTTGCATAAATGAAGAGAAGTACAAAAAGATAATTTAGAAGAATTAGTGTACCTGATCTGATCATGTGTCCCACCAGCTGTGGCATTATATATTGCCCAAGCAGCATTTTTCTTCACATAAAACTCACCAGTTTGCATCAAATGCACCAAAGGACCAATTATGTTCGCATTTATCACAGCCTATAAGCAAATAAATACACATAACATATTATAACTTAGCCAAATATAATCAAGAATAGTAACCACCCAAAGTGAAAATGAATGAAATGAAGCTCAGATAAAGACAAGCATTAATCTAGTGAGGATGTGAGATGTGATGTGTACAGTTGAGTGTGAGAATAAAATAATAGTTCCACATATATAAGGTTAAATTTCACAAGTACAAAAGTTATTGAAGTGTTTAAACAATATGTTCTCCCCTTCTATTCATCAATTTTAAGAATAGCAATAAGTCAATTCAAACTTCAAAGTTACAACCTGAATTTAATCCTTGTTTCCAGCCATGATGCCACAGATGGCCCAGCAAGCTTCACCTTTTATGCCTTTTGTTTGATTTGTTGTCAGAATATTAAAAAGACACGGAAGTGCTTGAAGATCAATAATACACTGTAGAAGGAGAGGACCATTAAAAAAGAAAGAAACAACCAAAAGGTTAATCAAGATAAATCAAGAGTTGCAAACACAAGTAGATAAAAATAATATAAGTATAGTGTGGCATATCATGAGAAAATTCTGAGAACGTAACCAAAATACAACCATCAGCAGGCTACAAATAACTTATTGCATTTTTTTTAATGCTACTCTTTTCATCTTTAATGAAATTATACATGGCTCACTTCCGTAGTCAGGTAAAAGAATCTTTTCTGGAGTAAACATGTGTAGCACCTAGTTTCAGAATGAACAAATAATAATGGGATCATTTAACATAATAACTACAGGAGGAAGCAGTCTAGTGGAAAAACATGCACAAGCCATAGCTAAAATCCTTTTTAGCAGAGAACAGGGAAATGGTGGTTAATTAAATTTCACCTTAACTGAAATATCACCAAAACATAATGGAAAAATTGACTATCATCACAGTAAATAAATGGTATAGCCTTCCAATCCAAATGGCGAAAACACAGGAATGCCCATGATCAATTACCATAAAAGACATGAATGCATAACATATCAAAATAACAGAGAGAAAACATAAAATTGTGTCACACAAGAACAAATACCTGAATATGGGCACAACCACCTCTGGCGATGTTACCAATCACCTGTAGAGCCGGAATGAGCACCGAAGGTGAAGAGTGACTGGGTAAAAAATTAGTAGGATGAACATTAGTTATATTGCTATTTACTAAGCTAAAGAAAGGACAGTTTATAAATACATATATATACACAGAAACTTACATAAGGAGTTCAACAAGACGAGGGCATACACCAGATTCAATCACAGCTTGCATATTGTCATCACTGTCACTGGACAAGTCAAAGAGTGCCCAGCAGGCATCGCTTAGGATCTCCTCGTCTTGGGAATGAATGAGTTGTTGCAATATCGGGAGTGCTGGCTTCACCTGCTCAGTCACAAATGAACCAACCAAATCAGGCATAGAAAAGTATATATAGTCACTATGCCATCAGAGCATGACCATACATGTTCGAAGTTGGCTGGCTGCAGACTGCGACAAAAGTTGCCAAGGGCCCAGGCAGCCTTCCTCAAAATTGAGAGTTTGGTATGTCCATTGAGCAACTGCAGTATTGGGAAGAGTGCACCATTTGAAAGCACCATATCACAGAATAAAGGAGAGTCACCAGCCACGTTCCCTAGGGACAAAACAGCCTGTAAAATCAACGTAAATAACCCTTTCAAACTTCCCGAAGCAACTAATACTATTAACAGCAGGAACAATTAAATGATCAATAGTTTGTATACTTTCATGCCTGTTCAAGGATATCCTCACTTGGTGACATGAGAAGCTTCACAAAGAAGGGAACGGCATCGTGGCCAACTACCACCTTGATGTTCTCTGATGGTCCCAAGGTGATGTCTGTGAGAGCCTGTGCGGCCTCATACTGCAACCACAAAGACCAGAACCATATGTGGCATGTTATCACCAAATATGTTACTATTAACAACGCATTAAGATATGTTCATGTAAGATATATAACAGAACACTGCAATTATCAAGCAACTAGTTTTCATTCCAAGGTCTGAGAAGAACTGTACAACATGTATGTTTCTCTTCAATGTACTAGAATAATTCAGTCCAAAAGCTAAAAGAACACTGCATACCAGATTCATATTCATGCCAATAGTAAAAAGTATTTCAGAATTAGCATTATCCCTGGATACCTGGAGCTGAGGGCTGTCTTCCCTAGAAAGCAACTGCACAAAGCAGGGCAGCACTCCATAGCCGTTCACCACCTCGATCGAGGGGTTCTCTGTTACAGGAGCCCATTGTTAACTAGAGTATTACAGTAGCAACATCCACTGCAATTTCATTTCTAAAAGAGACACTTCAGAGCGATTTTGAGAATTCAACCAAGCACAACACTAATTAAATGCAGAATATGTAGAACTGGATGATAAAATTGCCGTAACATTATTAAAGCAAGAGACCCTCCTGATCCCACGGCATTCATTTCTAGAAGATGAAAAGGGAAGAATGGGAATCAGAAGGGTAAGTAGAATCACACCGATGGAGAATAGCTTCCTGAACTCCCTGGCTGCCTCCAACTGCGTGCGGCTGTCATCCGAGCGCAACCCTTTCGCCAACAGCGGCAGGCCCCCAGCTACACGAGAACGCGGCAGAAGAGGAATCACGATACGAAACAGAGATCTAAAGGGCAGTGGCGCAGAGCCACGAGTCAAGACCGGGACGAAATCGCAAGCGACGAACCCACCATTCTGTCGAGGGCTAGAGGCGCCTCCACGGCCGCGGCGGCGGACGCACGATGCCTCTTCCGGAGGGCGCTGTCGCGGCTAGCCTGGATTTCCACCGTGGTGCGCTCGCGCCGCAGTCGGCCCGCCTCGCCCGTACCCACCGAAGCCTTGAAGCCGCTCCGGCGGAGCTCCGCCCTCTCGCTCGGCCGCAAAGGCATGGTTCCCCACCTCTTCTCTTGCCAGAACCCTAGTAGTAGTAGAGGAATAAACCCCTCGGCGCGAGCGGCGAAACCGAAATGAAGAGAGGAAGCGGGTGCACAAAGTTCTGGTTCCCGAAGCGGAGGGTGAGGGGGACGAACGGAGCGGGAGGGCGGAGGGCTGGCGGTGCTTCGCCGTTGACGCAGTCATTGTCCAGACATCGTGGGCCCTGACGAGGTCTTCCTTTCTCACACCACGTATCCGCCGTCCGCGCAGATCCAACGTGGCTGAATGGCTCCGGATTTTCCATCATTACGTGAATGTGTGTAAAAAAGTGAAATTCGGCTGCACAGTTATTATTATCAAAAAAGGAAGAAATAAAAGGAGCCCCCATTGCAAACCATTTTTCTGACTACTATTAAATGAAATATGGTAAGTATATACATATTTGCAAAAAGAAATTGAGTACAACTATATATTTATTTCATTTGGCACATTATCCAAATTATTTGAACCACATGATGCTAAGAGGTATTCAAATAAATGAATGTATGTGTAGCATTTCTCGATTTTTAGTATCTATACATCAAACATTAACAGGAGGACTTAGCCTAGTGCTTCTTATCACCAATGTATATCGGTTCCATGCCACCATGGCTACTAATTGACTTACACCAAGTGTCATGAGCTATCTTTGGACCTGTCGAAGGCGCATGAGAATTGCAGACTATACAAACTGCAGAGCTTCGGTGTAAATATTTTGAGTAGGTTTAGATACTAGCCAGCCCACTCTAAGGCTCCGTTTGGAATAAAGGAAGTTCAAAGGAATTTTAAAGGAATCCATTTCAAAGGAATTTTTTTAAACTTAGTGTTTGGAACGGAGGAATGATGAATTCCTTTCCGGAGAAAAGGAATGACTTCCTTCACAAAACGTAGGAAATAAAACATGAGATTGGAGCTAAAGAAAATTTTCCTTTGCTTTGCCTATCGCGTTGGTCGTGCAGCGTCTAATTAAACTAAGCTAATTTATATGTCCGATATGAATCTTATTGACATATGGGCTAATATAGATGTGTTCTTTACATGTTAGCAAAGGGCATGTAGGAAAGGTTTTCCTTAGAGAAATAAAGTGAGTAAAGACGGCAAGAGGTTACTAGTTTGATTAAGTGTACAGAATAATTATTATATGGCTTCTATAAATATTTTATCTAGTTGTAATGCCTTTAGTTCCTGTGTTTAGCTTCTGTATTCCAAACGTCTCAAATTCTCCATTCCTTTATTTTGAATTCTTACGATTTTTGCACTTTTTTCCTTTCCTGTGTTTTTTCTCATTCCTATATTTTTCATTCCTTTGTTCTAAACAAAGCCTAAATGAGCTTGATTTTCTAGAGCAAGGCATTTGTAGGGAAGTCTGACCAGGCTGTCTCCAAGTTTCTGAGGCCCCGAATCGAAACAAAAAAATAGGGACCTTTGAAGTGAGCGGGCAGTAACAGGCTGCCGTTGCATTGGGCTTTTTTTTTAACTGTTGGGCTGTGCTAGCCATTTCTTTTACCAGGCCTACCTATATGAATTTGCCAATATTTTTTACGAAAACCTGAAATTGATTCGGTTATAACGGAATTGGTGATAAAAACTGAAGGAAAAGTCTATGCGTACGAAGAAAAACTTACGAAGGTGGTACGAAGCAATCTACATCTAGACATGCATGACTTAAGTGATTGTTCCAGTCTCTCTCTCTGTTGCCTGTATCGGCCTATCGGGAGAAGATCCTAAATATTTTAGATTTTCCTCTAAAAATGAGCACTTGCATTGCACTAATAAGAGATTGATTTTCCTAAATATTTTAGAATTTTTTAGATAATGCTTAAATATTTCAGATATTGTTTGTCATCTGCTTGCGTTGAAGAAAGAACGAGTAAAGTAGCAGTAGCATAACTTTAAGTGAAGCAGATGGGAAGTCCTAATCCTTTTCCTTTTCTAAAAAAAACGAAGAAGTGTTAGAAAAAAAATATAAAGGGACCCACCATATTGGAGATAAACGGGCGACCCGAAGGATACAAGAGAACGGCTTCGACGCTTCGTAGCATCTTCGTACTTCTTTTCTTCGTACCTGTAGCAACGTCCAAAACTGAATATAGGTACTGTAGCCAAACAATTTCATGTGTACAAAAACGGACAGAGGGGGCCACGTTCAAAAGCAAGGCCCGATCTTTTGAGGTTCGAGCGAAGCAGTCCTGACTCCACTCAGCTTTCCTCCAGGAAGATGTATCCTATGAGAATTAGGCCCTCTCACCTTTTTCTACGTGCTTCCTTTGAATCAAAATCATATGGTCCAGATTTGAGTACAGATAGTTCTTATAGGATAGGTTGCCTTCTTACACCCTAGTGGTCTAATGATCCTTCTCGTTCTTCTAGAAATTTGACTCCTAACAACTTGGGCTCAGGCCACAAGATGATTTGCATCATCAGGATAAGAATCACGTCAGATTTGTAGCAAAAAAAATCTATGAAACCAATAAAAAAATGACCGTAAGATACGAGCCAATGTGTTTGGACATGACTTCTAATTTAAAAATTAAGATTTTAGTATATCGAAATGACAGTTGGCATGAGGAGAACCGACCATCTCCCCTCAACTAATATAAGAAGAGAAAATTCCCTCCATGACCTCAAAACTTATAACGCTTCCTTCTATGACCTTCAAAATTTCAACGTTCCCTATTAGGCCTAAATTCGTTTTTTGGTTCCCTAGATGGCCTTTCAGTCAATTTTGTGACTTGACGGTGTTAAGTGAGGGGTAAAAAGACTGTTTTACCCCTGACTTAAAAATAATTAATTTTTTTCAAAAAAAATATTACGACTTTAATAGTGTCCTGATGCATTTGTATATTTAATTTTTGCATTTTGATTTCTTGCAAAAATGGTCGTAATAGTATTTTGCAAAAATTATTACGACCAGGACACTATTAAAGTCGTAATAATATTTTTCTAATTTTTTTTTGCTTATTTTTAAGTTCAGGGGTATAACGGACTTTTTACCCCTCACTTAACACCGTCAAGTTACAGAATCGACGGAAAGGCCATCCAGGGAACCAAAAAACGAATTTGGGCCTGATAGGGAACTTTGAAATTTTAAGGGTCATAGAAGGAAGCGTTATAAGTTTCGAGGCCACGGAGGGAATTTTCTCATATAAGAAGGCTCACACTAAGAGCGGAGGTAACTGACTCCGACAACACAAGCAAGCGAGCTTGCCTCTAGAAGCCCGACCACTTCCTGCTCCGTTTCCTTAAATGGAGAGCCAAAACTACATGACTCACCCCTCCCCCTCCCCCTGACACCAACACGCAGAATAGCAGCGGCGTAGAGCGACTGAAATCCCGACGATCCTGCTTTTTTTTTCCAGGACCAACTGGCTGACAGGACCGAAACTTGACATGAGTAGACATGCAACACCCCAATCAAAATGCTAGGGCTCACTTTCACCTTCCAAGCGAACACCTGACAATCTGTAAAAACAGGAATAACATAGTCACCTCATCAAAACATACCAAGACAAAGCAGAAAATTCAATTAATACTGTTGTACTACCTTCAAAGAGAAAGCATACCTTCACCCAAACATGAACCCCCTGGTTGGAAGAAAGACTCGCTGCTTACCACTGTGAATCTGGGGGCATCCTCACCTAAAAGTATGACATCATCTTCCACTGTCCAGTACGTCTCGAGCAAGTTCGCCACCAGTTTATATATCTCGTCGTTGCCATGGTTCTGAAGATCCTCAATTTTGTCCAAGCCCCCAACATCATCGATCATCTGTGCATATATGTTGACATCACAAGCTCTAGAGGACCTCTCAGCCTCCCCAACCTTCAAAATATTCCCAAGGGCGTCCAAACAAACCTTCAACATATCGGTGTCAGAACGTCCAAGGGAGTCGCATAAAGCCTTGATGCAACCCTGGCTTGCAAGATACCTATCAAACATATCCTGTGTTAGTAAACAAACCTATGCAGAGAAGCATGAAAAAAACTGAGAAGATTTAGCTTACTTGATCTGATCATGTGTCCCGCCAGATGTGGCATTAGAAATTGCATAAGCAGCCTCCTTGCTGACATCAAACTCAGTGGTTCCCATCAGATGCACCAAGGGGCCAATTATGTTCCCATTGATCACAGCCTAGAAGTAAACGTACGAATTCAGGGTTCATGAAACATATTCAGCAAACAAGGGATCACTTAAAATTTAAGATGAAGCTCCCAGCCTCCCACCGAAGGAAAGAAATGTATAACTTAGTGAATATTGCATGTTTCTCTAACTTAGTGAAATATTGAATGTTTCTATGTGATTCTATGGCAAAATTACATGGAGGCTTCCTTGCAGTATTAGAAACTCCAATGGATGACCAAGTTGGCCTCCTCCCTCCATCCACCATATATCAAGTTGCATGATACAGGTATCTTGTTTTGACTCAAGTAGTGTACAAACCTGAATCTGTTCCTTGGTTCCGGCTGTGATGTTAGAAACTGTCCAGCAGGCTTCTTTTTTTATACTTTTCTTTTGATTTGTTGTCACAAGATTTAAAAGACTGGGAAGTGCTTGATGATCAATTATAAGCTGCATCAAGAGAACAAAAAACCATTCAATGCAATAACATAAATACAGAGCAGGCAGAGAATAAAGGCAAATTGCAGCATAAATGCATAGTAATAACAAATCAAACTAAGGGCAAAGTCAAGAACCGGTGTAACTCAAATCAGACCACATTGTGCAGATCAAACGGTTCTAATCAGAAAATGATAAGATACCTAAGAGCTAAAGGTAAAAGTTTCAAGAATAAGAAATGACTGTAAACCTAATGTTTGCTTACAAACCAGGCAGTGCAGCACTTACAACAAAGCAACTAAATAAACAAACTGCAAGGACATTAGCAGTACTGTCATATTGATGACGCCACTGCATGACTTCTGTTGTTATCATTATCATATTTATATTAATTATCATTAGTCACCAAGACTACTAAATCTATTGAGGAAGTATATGATAATCAACATAACAGAAAATACCTGTAAGTATAACGTTCAAGACAATTTAAAATTAAAGAAAGTTTAATAAGCATAGAGAGGCTTGGTTGTACATCTAAAATTTCAGCTTCATAATCAACAAATATAAGTTGGATCATAATTAATTATTTAACAGACTAGAAGAAGCAGCAAGCAGAAACAAATGCAGGGTGGTCTGAAGGTTTTTATTTTTATCTTTTAGTAATGAAAACCATAGCCAGTATCCTCGACATGATGGGACTTAGCACGATATGGGTTTTATTAATAAAATCAGGATATGGTTTTTATCTAAATTTTATTTATACTATGTTTAAAATGGGAGCTTCAGGAACCAATCACAAGAATTTAGTATAAATTAATATTAAAAAAATTCCAAACTAAATCATAACATCTCACTGAAAAATCCTCCTTGAAAGAGGACCTTTGAGTTACAGTTGACAAATGTGTCACCATTGTAAACAAAATCAACATTGTAAACAAAAATGGAGCAACTTGTCAAACAGTTGAACTGAGCATATAGGACAGGAACGACAAAGTCACCAGACATTGTTGAATGTAGAACTTATAGACAACACCAGCTTCTATTATAGCAACTCGACAAAGGGACATACAAAAACTCATCTTGTAGAAGATAAAAAGGGATAAAGAATATACCTGAGTCTGTTCATGAGTTCCGCTGACAATATTACCAACCACCCGCAGAGAAGGAAGAATCACAGAAGGTGAAGGGTGTCTGAATCAATATTAGTGACCTGTACATCAGTATTTATCTTTATATTTCTCAAACTACATAGAAGATAGAAAAACAAAACTTACGCCAGGAGCTCAATAAGCCGAGGGCATGTTCCGGCTTCAAGCACAGCTTGGACCTTCTCGTCATCACCATGAGTCAAGTAAGACAGTGCCCAGCAGGCATCAGTTACAACCTCCTCATCATCAAAGTGAATGAGTTGTCGCAAAACTAGGAGGGCTGGCTTCACCTGTCCAATCTCAAACCAAGCAAGCAAATCAGTGACGGAGCGAAATATACTGTTAAGTTCGATCTCAGAAGACCACCCTACATGTTCAAAATTCAGATCCAGCTTGCCACGGCATAAGTTGCTGAGGGCCCAGGTAGCGTTCCTCACGACTGAAAGCCTTGACTTTCCAGTAAGCAGATTAAGTAGTGGCAAGAGTACACCATTCCGAAGAACGATTCCACGGTGTGTCGGAGAGTCACCGGCCACGTTTCCCAGGGCCCACACAGCCTGAAAAATCAAAATAGATAGCGCTCCTCCCTATATAACAATTATGAATCGGACGAACAATCTTCAGTAACTTGTTTGCATTCACCTGATCACGGATATCCTCAATCGGTGAAGTGAGGAGTTTAACAAAGATGGACACGGCGCCATGGTCAACAACCACCTGGGTATTCTCTGATGTTCCCGAAGCAATGTTAGTGAGAGCCCATGCCGCCTCAAACTACAGCCAAAGCAGAATCCAAAAAATTGGTTGCAGACTTACAGTGTATTGCAGCTAAATCGTATGCAGTTAACACAAATTCAACCAATGATACACCAAGATTGAAATGTTTGAGACGCAAAATCTATTTTCAGAATCAAGTATAATAGTGAAGGCAAAGTAATTTCCATTTTCTGTTACAGACGTATCATAATTCATAAAGCCAACGCAACATCATAAATATTATGCATAGGAGAGTCGACATAATCCCTGCATACCTGGAGATAGAAGTCTTCCCTAGTAAGAAACTGTACAAACAAAGGTACCACACCAGTGTCAAGCACTTCTTGGATCGGCGGATTTTTTTCTGGTACATGTACATGGATGTGACAGACCCGCCTCACGAAGAGTCATTTCCGCCACCAGGATCATCATGGGTGGCATCACGCGCTGTGATACCCGATATTACAACATACAAACATAAGCATGATACAATGAATATAAGTACAAGTCTCTTACATTCATCCCAAGTACAATAGTACATCGAGTCTCATAAGTACCGAAGCAAATAAGTTTGGAAATTAACTAAACAGCGGAAACAATAAGATACAATCGCTCTCTCGGCGATACATCACGGGGCATCCGACGAGAGATAGGTGTTCTTGCCCTAGAATACCTTACCGGCACATCAACGTCTCTACTCATCCGGACCGCACCACTCCCAGGTGTAGTGGCCTCCGTCCGAAGTCCGAGTCCTGCCGGACGTCATCTCTAGCATCTAAGTCCTGTCCGACGGGGTCCTCTCGAAAACCACATAGAGCAAAGCCCTCAGCAACTAGAGCTCAGCAAGACCGACCCGTCAAAGTGGCCATCTACAGCCGACTCCTAGACATGCAAAGGCCAGTGGGATAGGATAATTAAGCACTAAGCTGGTCTACCAATGAATCCTTACTTTCAACTTTTAGCAGTTTAATTAAGTTGCTCAAAGAATAAATTTAATTTGCACTAATCTACTGCATTACATGTTTTCAAACAAGTAATTAAGCAATACAGCAAATTGATCATAATCATCACCATCTTTCTCTTCTTACTACGTTCCGGTCGACAGGACAAGTGGTACTCGTTCATTGTGAGGGGCAGCGATTCGAATCGATTTACATCCCGCAGGAGAGACCTGATTGCACGTCACATACGCGCTTCTCGGAAGCCGCATGAGACAACCTTTCCTAGCTAGTACTGTAGTGTTAGTCGGGCCTAGCTCCCCGAGAAGGGTCCCCCACGCGATGCCGTCCCGGACGTCATCCGTGAGTAGCGTGCTCCCTTCTCTCCTCCTAAATTCCTGCCAAGTAACCAAGGGAGTAGGGTATCTCTCCATCATACAGCAACCATCGGTACGTCGGTTTACTCGGGCCCATTAACTCCAGCATGCAAACAGTACGTTCCAACTTAATCCACATGGGTCGGACACGACGCGGTCCTTGTGTGCACGGACAGGGCTACCACCTTGAAGACTCTTTCAGTCCTTCACTTTCCACCTAAGTTGCCCGTCCGACCTCCAATTTTTCCATTCTCTTCTCAAATACTTAGCATCGTGTCCAAAAAAGGTGATTGTCCTATCTACGAGTGGTCTCCGTATCTAGCGTAGGGCGATCGAACGTGAACATCGGGATCCTACTGCATGCTAGGGTTTCACCACAACTTCGTAGACCTAATGCACAATACCTACACACACAGTGATGAAATTAAAATACTTAATTAAATAGGTTGTGCACCGGGGCTTGCCTTGGGCTTGACCCTGAGCAGCTGGGTCAGCAACAACAGCAGATCCGGCTCCTCCTCGCCGGTTACCGCGTTCACCACCGCAGCTACATGATACAAAGTTGATGTGTGAATTTTGATGAAAACATGATATTGAATATTTTATAAAATACGTGCGAATTTCATCAAATACACGTAATTTGTGAGTATAAAATAACTTGGTGTCCAGCGAGGTGAAAATGGTTTAAGAGTGATTAACCAATTTAATTTACTTCATCAACTCTCATGAAGCATTTAAATCATTATCACATGTGCAAGGGAAATAATCCATTAATCCTAGCAAAACTAGGTAAAATAGTAATTAAATTGTTCCTGGTCCTTAAGCACATGTTATGGATAATAATTAAATTAAGCTTCATAATTTGGGGTAATTAAATAATTAATTAAGCCCTAATCTTGAATTTCCTAAAAAGAAATTAACCTAAATAAATTTCCACTGATCATGCCAAAGTAAATGCACTATAAAATAGTACATGTCTCAATGATTCCAGCAAATTTTAGTTTGCAATTTTTCGAGGTCTAGAACTCTAGATATGAATTTTTCGGGCGTCGCGGGCCAGCGGGGGGGTACTTCTAGACGCAGCAGGAGATGGCGCATCTTGGGGTGGAGTCGGGTTGGCGGGGACCTCACCGGAGAGGCGGCGCGACGAGCGATGGCGGTGCGGGGTGTCCGACGGGGCGCTCGTCGCGGAGGAGGGGCGGATGGGGGAACGGCTTGGCCGTGGAGCTCCACTAGAGCATGAGCTTCACCGTCATGGCCTCCTCCCTGGATAAGCAAAGCTAGAGAAGGTGGTTGGCGTGGAGGTGGCGGCGGCCGGAGTTCCGCGGACGGGGAGAAATGGAAATCCGGCGATCTCGCGAGACTAAAGGGAGGGGTTAGGGTTTGGGGAGTGGCTCCACCAAGGTGTGCACGCACCGGGAAAAGAATGGGAGGAAGAGGCTCACCGGAGAGGCAGAATTTGGCCGCGGCGTTGGTGGCGGCTGGAGTGGAGCTCGTCGCGGATTTCTTCAAAATCGAGTCGGTTTAGTTCGCCATTTTTAGGGGTTTTTGGTCGTGGAGCAAGGCAGGGGTGTGGCGGCTCCCGTGGCGTGCTCGGCCCGAGCTGCGACGGCCGGAGGCGGTGCGGCGACGGGCTGCGAGGGGCAGCAGCAATGGCGGACGGTTGGGAGCTCGGGGAGAGGGAGAGAAATGTGAGAGGGGGGGGGGTGGTTCCGACCGGTCCTTGGGGCTCCCCCTTGTCCCCGACCAGGTGGGCCGCAGCCGGCGTACGGACACGCCGGCGCGCGGCGCACGCCCATGGGTCGCCCCGTGAGTCCTTGTGGAGCCCACAAATTCCGCCATCACGTGCTGAGCCAGCTTGGCTCGGCCCTCGTATGTCCCCTTGGCGAACAACTGGTACTCCGTGTACCCCGCCCCTTCGTTAGGGTGGTTAGCAACCTCCGCCTTCACCTTGTGAAGGAGGACTCCAGAAACTCTGATACGCTGGAAAGTACACCGGGGGCCGGGTGTATCCGAAGGTCTCCAACAGCGCCCACAGTGTGCTAGGGAGCGTCTCCGTCAAGGCCTCATCCCCAGCGGACCACGTCACGTCGGCGTGACCGTGATCCGACTCGCTGTCGGACGACATCTGTGAAGAACAAGAAAACATTTTTACCACGCAAGCATGACACACTGAAATATAGATGTTAAGCCAAAAAGCATCATATAAGCAATGGTATGGTAAAAATTCCGAAAGCAGTATATCCCCCAATAATTCATATTCTGTACCGACTGTCCAATGTCGTACAGTCAACAAAACTGTGCATTTTATCCTAGAAAATGACAGAATTGGTCTTTACTCATACTAACAACATTTCAGATCGTCATCTAAGCTTTCCGTCGAGTATTTGATCAGCTCATTCCGCTGCACGAGCGAAAAGTTATGATCATTTCATGACAGACTGTCCATTCTGGAATAGCAACTTATACAGTGAATAAGATTGACAAAAATGAGCCAGATAGATTCGGAAATGGTCTTCCAAATGAATACAAAAATTGTAGCTCATGTTTCAACCTTTCCAACGAGTACACGATCACCAGTATCCAGCTCATGAGCACAAAGATATGACTGAAAAGGTACCGGCGTAAAATTCTGAAAACAACACTGGGGCATTTTCGGTTCAGAGGGAGGGATTTGTGATTTTCGACCCTACAACCTCAAAAACAGTCCGTCCTCAGACTACCAAAGTTGTAGCTCGTGATTCAAGCTTTTCAGAAAGTGCTCATTTGCCTTATTCCGACAATCGAGCTGAGAGTTATGGGGAAAATCAACCGTGTTGTCAATTCTGAAAAACAGAACCAACACCTCTCATAAAACAGAGCATAACCCCCTCATTCTGGCTTCAAAAGTCACAAAACCTAATCCACAATTTAGTTGAATTCTTTAGGTTTCCAGAGAAGGGTCCCTCGAGAAGGTGGTCGGGCCTAGCTCCCCGAGAAGGGTCCCCCAGCGAATGGGGGAACGGCTTGGCCGTGGAGCTCCACTAGAGCATGAGCTTCACCGTCATGGCCTCCTCTCTAGATGAGCAAAGCCGGAGAAGGCGGTCGGCGTGGAGGTGGCGACGGCCGGAGTTCCGCGGCCGGGAGAAATGGAAATCCGACGATCTCGCGAGACCAAAGGGAGGGGTTAGGTTTTGGGGAGTGCCTCCACCAAGGTGCGCACGCACCGGGAAAAGAATGGGAGGAAGAGGCTCACCGGAGAGGCGGAATTTGGCCGCGGTGTCGGTGGCGGCCGGAGTGGAGCTCGTCGCGGATTTCTTCAAAATCGGGTCGGTTTAGTTCGCCATTTTTGGGGGTTTTTGGTCGTGGAGCAAGGCAGGGGTGTGACGGCTCCCGTGGCGTGCTCGGCCCGAGCTGCGGCGGCCGGAGGCGGTGCGGCGACGGGCCGTGAGGGGCGGCGACAATGGCGGACGGTTGGGAGCTCGGGGAGAGGGAGAGAAATGTGAGGGGGCGGGGGGGGGCGGTTCCGACCGGGCCTTGGGGCTCCCCTTGTCCCCGACCAGGTGGGCCGCGGCCAGGAGGCGAGCGCCACGCGGCGTCGGCGTACAGACACGCTGGCGCGCGGCGCACGCCCGTGGGTCGCCCCGTGCGGCTGACAGGCGGGGCCCGCGGAATATTCCCCAGCACCTTTTCTTTTTCCCCGATTTTCAAAATGTGGTCTGTTTCGATTTTAAAAATTCAAAAGCAAGGCCTTCCCAAGCTCAAAAATTAAAATGGAGAATTTTCCTGGATAGTACAACTCTAGAAAGTGATATGCAAGTTGAGTTTGTTCCAAAATTCTTTCTAGATTAATTCTGAAAAGTCAGAGGAAATGCTTGAAAGTTAAGTTTCTCTGATTTATTTGAGGTACCAAACCTTGATGAAATCCAGTGGGGTTTTATCCTAGATTTTTCTTTTGACATGCCCTACAGTATGTATTTTTGGTTGACCATACGTCTGTTGTAGAAATTTGAGTTGTAGTTCAAATTAAAGTGTATTTGAATTTATTTTTCACCCAAATCATAATGCATGTCAATGAATTTTCTTGGAGGGGTTCCACTAGACCTGAGGTTAGTTTTAAAAATGCTAACTTGCAAAAAGTGTGCCACGGAGTGTCACAATGGAGTTAAAATCAGAGAAGTTAAACATACACATAATTCAGTTGAACATAAACTGCAGATATGATTTCAGAAAATCTAGGGAATTTCAATCAAGTTCTAATGAGCTTCATCTCGACACAAGAGGGACCAAATGAATAGGTAATTCTGACGGGCAAACAGCTCCGATGGGGAGCAGCTTCCTGAACTCCCTGGTGGCCTCCAAGTGCATACTGCTGTCATCCCACAGTAACCGTTGCGCCAACTCCGGCAGCATGTCCAACTACATGAGCATGAAACAAGGGAAGAAAATAAAATCAGGCAACCAGACGAGTAAAAATCACGCTGTGCAAGCCACCCAGCACGAGAGGATCGAATCGACAAAACCCCCCAACCGCAACGAGCGAACCACGCACGCACCTTCTTCTGGAGGGCTGAAACCGGTGGCTGCGCAGCGGCCTCTGCACCTGTGCCCACTATGCGCCTCCTCTGGAGGCAGCGGTCGTGCGAGTCCTTTCGGAGGCCAACCATATCGCCCAGCCGCCGCCGCAACCCATCCTCGGCGGTAACCGACGGCTTGAAGTCGCCCCTGCGGCGCTGCGCACGCTCGCTAGGCCGCAGTGACATCCTTCCTCGGTCGTGCACACTCAGGCACCGATCGCTTCATGTCCTCTTCCGCTCGGCGAAACCCTAGGGTGTGAGGAGCTAGCAAGCCGCGGACGCCGGATGGAACTGCAAGGGTAGGCGAAAGGTTTTTGGTCTTTTGGGGGAGAATGATACTAGTGGCGGTGGGCTGTTTTTGTTGTGGAGTAGTACATCAGAGATTCAGAGTCGTCAGCAGGCCATTTGCGTGAAATCTTGGGCCATACGTCACCGCAGGTAGTGATAGCCAAATGGGCAGGCACGAAGCATAAATTGTTTGGCCCGGCCCAAGCATGGCACGGGCATGAAATAAATTGGGCTGTGCTGGCCCGGCCTGACGTACGTGTCGTGTCTGGGCCGAGGGTCCAGCATGATGGGCGGTACGGCCCGACTCGAAATAGAGCCTGGCCCGGCTAGCACGAATGGCCTGTTAGCAGCCCAATAAGCACGAAGCCTGTTAACGACCCGGTCCAATAATGCAGCCTACCCTGCCGCCCCAACGGCCAGCTTATCCCTGCGCCCTATATAAAAGTCAATGCAGCGGCCGGACCCCAAACCCTAATCATTCCACCACGCCGCTCCTCTCCCCTCCCCGAACCTTGATCTAGCCGCTCAACTCGATCCCATCCCGTCGACGAGCATGCTCACCTACAGATCCATGTCGTAGCACGTGCCTCTCCTCTTCTCTCCGGTCTTCTGGTGCTCGACGAGTCGCCGTCGCCATGCGGCGGCCGGTGCCAAGCAACGAGGCATTGTGCACGGCACAAGATCTCCTCTTTGGTGCGCGCGCGACAACGAGTACTGCTGCACCGGCAACGGGGGACTCTACTCCGGCGATGGCTACCTCTACTCCGGCGAGGGCTACCTCTACTCCGGCGACTGTTACCTCCTCTCCGGCATCCGTGGCTTCGGACATGACGGCAACCACAAGCAGTTCAAACTGCTCACGTCGCAAGAGAGGTAGGAAGTCGACCTCCTAGGCATGGAACGATTTCGAACCTATCTTCAAGGAGGTCGATGGATTGCAAATCAGGTATGCTGCTACCTGTAATCATTGCAAGAGTGTCTTGTTTGCTGGTTCTGGTGGTGGCACCGGTCATTTGCTTCGTCATCGTAGATCTTGCATGTCTAAATCCCAACGTGCTAACAGAACTCATACTGTTCTTCAATTCAGTGTTGATGGTTCAATGCGTACACGGGAATATAGTAGTGATGTTGCTCGTCTTGAAGAGTGCTGTTTGATTGTTGCTTTGGATTTGCCTATCTGCTTTGGTGAAGCTCCTGCATTTGAGCGTTACATTAATATTGCGCATAATCCTAGGTTTTCTGGCGTGTCTAGGCAGACAACAACTAGAGACTTTGTCAAGTTTTATAATCAGCGTCGTTCTGCTTTGATGCAAATGTTGCAATCCACTGTTTCATATGTTGCTTTGACTTCTGATGTGTGGTCTAGTAATGCTAAGGAAGATTACTTATTTGTTGTTGCTCATTTTGTTAATTCTGACTGGTCGTTAGAAAAAGGGTGCTTGGCATGCGATTGATTGATGTTGCTCATACTGGTGTTAACATTGCTGAATGTATTGAGTTTGATATTGATGATTATGGTTTGTCTGATAGAGTCATGTATATTACTCTTGATAATGCATTTGCTAATGCCAATGCCATGGATGAGTTGACCCCTAAATTTGCTGGTTATATTGGCCCTCTTCTGTTGCATCAAAGGTGTGCATGCCATATCATAAACTTGACTGTGAAGTCTAGACTCAAACGTTTGAAGGCTGTTGTTGAGAATTTTAGAACTACAATTCAACTTTTGAACTGTTCTAACCAAAGAATTGCAGCATACAAGTCATATTGTCTTGCTATGGATGCTCGGCCAAGAAAATTCGGCTTGGACATGGATGTTAGGTGGAACTCCACCTATCTCATGCTTAAGCACCTATTGCCACATCAGAGCACATTTTCTGTGTTCATCGATGGCCAGTATCATACAATACATGGCAAAGCTTTGCTTGAACCTGAGGAGTAGTATGTTGCCGACAAGGTTTGGTCTTTCCTTGAACTCTTCTATGAGACTACTGTTATTCTCTCTGGTGTGTATTACCCTACTTCACCTTTGATTATACAACAGGTCATTGAGATTGCTGGACATTTGCATAAGTATGAGAATGATAAGTTTTTGTGGAAGTGTGTGCTGCCTATGAAGGCCAAGTACCTCAAGTACTGGAAAGAGATTCCTCTGTTATATTCATTTTCTTTTGTATTGGATCCTAGAGCTAAGCTGAGAGGCTTCAGTAATGCCCTCAAGCTTCTATCTGATCATCTTGATGTTCATTATTCCACTTATTTCAATGATGTTAGAACTGAGCTAACTAAGTTTTTTCCTTTTGGCCAAATCTAGTGTGTCATTTCGTAATGCTAAGTTTCTATTTACTATTGAACTTATTTTCTTGTGCTTTTGAATGCTTACATGAATTTTGTGCTTCCTGGGCACGAAACAACACGAAATGATTTCGTGTTGTCCCTTGGCACGGCACGACACGACATGTCTAATACAGAGCGGGCCGTGCCATGGGCCTAGGAGTAGGCACGATGGGCGGCATGGCTTGACACGTAATTATCAACGGGCGTGCTAGTCCGAAATAGATTCGTTACGTGCCTTTTCGGGTCCGGGCCGGGTCGTGCCGTGCCGCCCGTTTGGCCATCACTAACCGCAGGTCAGCAGCGTGACAAGGTGGGCCTTGTTTCTGAAATTGGACCGGTACTCCATCTGTTACAATAATGTTTGCTGCTTTGGACTTGAGCATAGTTACCAAGATGAGGGAGTGTAGTTCATTCGTACAACTACACCTTGGACTCGAGTGGATTTAGTGCTCCCACCCCATCCGTTATTGCTCTCCTTTCTTATCCATTCATCTCCAACCATTCCTTCTCCCTCTTGTCTCCTCCCAACATCGCGCATCTTCTGAACTAAAAAGAACCAAAATACTCGGGACCGGTGAGCTTGGCGATGTGGGCATGGGTAATGCTCCCGTCGCAGCCATCATAGCACCTCGTCCAGGGCGTCGGTGTTGGCAGTGACAGTTGCGTTGCCAACCCCAACCGCGTCCCAGACCTCCCGCCTGCCGACTTGCCCTCCGGTGTCAACTCCGATGTCATCGTGATCCTCACCGCACTCATCTGTGTCATCGCCTAATGCACCCGCTCCAACCGTAACCAGGCCACCGACGGTGGGCCTGCCTCTCGGACCGACAGTGCGACCGACGCTTCTCTCTTCGACGTTGGTGGGCTTCACCAAGCTCACGATGGCCCACTTTGTTTGATGTTCCAGAGCCATCCAAATTTCTCAAAATGTTTGACGTTCTCGAGTCTCCAAGCATCCCTGCCTCATTTACGACATAAAAATTGGGTCCGGTCGGTCGGCCTCAGCTCGAACGGGATGAAGGATGGGAGGAAAGGAATGGTGTAGATCGGGAATGGAGAATTCCGGTCACATATGATCCCAATTTTTATGTCGTAAATGAGGCAGGGTTGCTTGGAGACTCGAGAACGTCAAACATTTTGAGAAATTTGGATGGCTCTGGAACATCAAACAAAGTGGGATGGAGGGAGTATTTGATTAGCTTCACCTTTGCTCTGTCTAAACAGGGGAATATTTAGGGGAACTGTTGGGAGTCAACCGGGTTTAGAGTAACTTCCCGTCGACCCCCCACCCCCACCACGGTCGACCCAACCCAATACTGTTCTTCCTCATCAACTCTCTCTCTCTCTCTCTCTCTCTCTCTCTCTGTTCGCTTATCCCGCCCACCGCCACCTCTCTGCACCGTGGCCCACCGTTGGATCGCAACCACTTTTGAAATGATGCACAAAAGCCCCTAATATTATCGGCCTGTAGGTGAAAAGTCCATTTGCAAATCAATTCTTCGAGAGAAAAAAAATCTCTTTTCTTCCAATGTCTTATGAGCACAAATCGATCAAGAGACTGGCTGATCAAGGGAGATCTCAATGGAGCACTGGGATTGGGAGGAGGAATATCAAAATGAGGATCTGCATTATGCAGCGAACTTCAAAGAAGAAATTGAAGAGGCCACCAACTGATGCTAATCTGATGACCAATTCGCCGAAGAAGAGGGTGTCATTGAGTCTCATCCTCTAACGCCATTTGCACATTCTCACAGCCATATGCTTAATCCATTTTTTCTTATATATTTGAGACATCTAATCAGGGGACAAATGGAGTTTGATACAACAACAAATTGTGGAGCAATATATACTTATGTGTTTGCGAAAGGGATCAAATTCCATTTGTTCTACACTCCACTGTTGTGGCTGAATTGCTTCGTTTCTACATCAACATAGGGGATTACGAAGAGCTCACTCCAAGGTTGAGGCATGACCGCAGCGACATGATGAGAACATAGAAGAATGAAGGTGAATGGTTTGAAATTTGGTCTAGATGCAGAGAAAAAGAAATACATCAACAATCTGGATAAAAACACTAAAACACATAAATGTGAATTGTCGATGTAGAAGAAATCCATCACACGCCGAGATGGAGCATCTCAATCGAGAGAAAGTTGCCGGTCGTCGGTCTATACCATCACCGAAAAACCTTCTTGCTAACTTTGTGTCGAGTCTTAAACTCGGCACTAGTACTACCCGGTCCCTCACGAGCGTGGAATTCGATGGTGCAACACACGAAACACATAAGAATACGCGATTTTAGACAGGTTCGAGCCTCTCGATGGAGAGTAATACCCTACAACATGTGTGTTATGTATTGCCTTTAGCAGATTGCTAATTGCGAGTTGTTAGAGAGTTTTTCGGGGGTCCCTGCTCCGCCTTATATATCCGGGGAGCTAGGGTTACATGCAGAGTCCTAGTCGATTACATGGATTACATATTCGGAAGCTCTATCTCTAAGCTTTCATTATTAATTCAGAATCCTAACAGACTACAAATTGCTCTTTTACTTGTTGCTCAAGTCATCATACGTCGGTCTTGACGCCCGCCTTATTTCCATACCGGTATGTGGAATCTTTTGTTATTCCATACTGGTCAAGGACCACACTATGGGCCCTCTCCGCTAGTCTTATAATCATTGATTTGTCACCGTATCCCTAATTATCCATTCCTTTGTCATTTGTATACCCATAAGGTAAGTATACAACACTTTGTACTTGGAGCAAGTTGGGCCACCACTCGAACCTTCATCTAACTAGAGCATGAGAACATATCTCAGCCATCCGGCTGCCACGCTTGTTGATGCAAGCGCCGGCCGTAGGTCGGGCCGCTCTGCGTGCCCTATTGGCGCGTGATACACACACCTTCCGAGACTCGTAAACATACAAGTCGGTTGTAGCTTTTCCCTTAGAGTATTCCATGGTTTATCAATTTGTGGAACAAGTGGGGTGCTTATTTAGCTAAATGTTTACTACTAACAGATGTGGTTGTTAAAAGAAAGATGGTTCAAAGAACTAATTATATCATAACAAATAAGAGAGAGATATATTACGACTAAGTAAGAATTAAGATAGTCTTCCCACGGTCTAGGTTCACTTGCATGCAAAGATAACATTAATTGATTAAAGGCTCTATTGGTTGTTACTAAAGTAGAGAAAGACTGCATTACTCGTGACCCGGTGGCAGCTAATAATCCAATCATCTAGCAATAACACTATTACAATACTATCATCCAAACCATTAAATAAACAATAAGCAAGTATGGCAATAGACCAAAATAGAGCAATAAATAAATACAATTAACCATCATAGTGCAAATGCCAAGATCCCCATCAACCGAGGGAGGAACAGAGAATCACCCCAAGATATGTGATATCTCTCCTGGAGAGGGGTACTGCGCATCCTGTACCACTCTATGGATCAATAGTTGGTACGCATAAACATATAGTCTCAAATCCATACAATACTAAAATACGAGATATACGAGAGAACTTACCAAACAGTGCTAAGTAACAATCCGGAGTATGCAACAGAATAGGGCATGACAGCTGACCACTTCAATCATCCACAAGCAACTTGAGCATATGACGGAACCTAACTGTCTCTATCTCTTCCGGAGTTTGTCCACTAGAAACCACAATAAACAAATCGTGAGTACATAAGGTACTCAATAAGCTCCAACACTACTCAAAGGATATGATTATGCATGGGGGTTGTAGCAAGGATATAGGCAAGGGGTTTGATATTTGCGCTAGCAGCTAAGCAAATGCAGGGCTCACTAAGAATAGATATCAAGGAAAGAGGGACCTGTCAATATTTTAGTTGGTAGACCCTGGGGAGAGCATAAATCCTTCTCGCTAGTTCCTAAAGTTTTAATAGGGATGGATCTCCAATATCCATTCCCAACCCTTTCCAAAACTCACGGGCACAAGGCTGCCCACTCACACATCAAGGATTTCATATTTGTGGCTAATCGACGATAGCTCAAGGTTTGGTGTGTCAATATACTGTGATAATGGACATCTGAATAGTTTTATACACTATAGAGGTTGGTACACTTTACCCACAAGCTATATGTTCTTAGCATCGAAACACATAACGCTGCCACCACAACTAGGCACGCCCACAAGTCCACCACAAATGCCCAGGGATCCGACGGATATGACACCAATACCGTCCACCATATATGTGCCAAGTACTTGGACTCCACTAAAAGCGATCCCCGAACCTCCATCTACTACTACTCCCGATGGAACTTCTTGTTACATAACCCAAGGTTTGGTGCATAGTCCTTCCCATAACAGGTTCCGTGGTTGTACACTAAATCACCAATTTGGAGTCCTTATATGGCAGGGGAAACACTCGTCCATACCAAATGGACTTACACCTAAACACCAAGTACTCAACATCGGTATCGAGGAGTTTTGCCCACGACCCATAATTTCCCACTTAACTTCACCTTAAGACACTTGATCTATCACCCACCCAATTAACACACGCCACCAAACTCGTTTTACACCTTTTCGCAAAATAAATATATGGTATAGTGTGGTGATGGGTATCGTTGCAAAGTTCCTAAGCACTTCTAAGCATAGCTATAACCATACATTAGGCATCTAATGTTGGTATAAGTGGAGTTTATGAGGTGGAGGAGTAAGACAATCCGAGGCGAGGTTTTAGTAACAACAACGGAATTACTAATAAGAAAATAGGTAGTATTTCATGCAAAGCAATCAATGGCACTCAAGAGAGCATGCAATATAGAGGAGGCTCTAAGTTTGTTCTATACTACTTTTCATATGATAAATATGATCAAGGGATAGTTAGAGCTTGCCCGGCAATGCTATATCCTTAAAGTCATGCCTCACATCGTTACTCCGCTTGGCCTTGGAATCTGTCTTGAGACTTGGGCCGTCGGTCATCGTCTCTAGCTTGGGGCTCCTTCAGATTCTTCGCCTCTATAGTACGTGAAGCTAATACGAAAAGAAAAAAATATATAAGAAAGCAATCAAGCTCCAATTAAAACTCCATTTAGATTAGAAGGTTCGGTGTATACCAGTGGTCGGCATCGATAGGTCGAGGTTTAGGTGGGTAAGTTCTAGATTATGGGGATTGGGTTTGGATATGCCGGAACTCAGGAGTTTATAAAGCGCAAAATAAATCCTAAAATTTTAAATTTAGTGTGAATTTTGAATTTGATTTAAGTTTTAAATTTTCGGGGTGTTACAAGATATGAGTAGGTTCCGCCATGGGAAACACCTTACATTGGCCTATCCTACTTCTTGGTACAAATTGGGGCAAAACGGACGCTGGAGTCGGTTATGTTGATCGACGCAAGGGGCACGCCAATTGTTGCACGATGACTTTTCGTCGGAATGTCACGGAATTCGCTCGGGACGAAGCTCTCTATTGCAATCATGTCATATGGTTCACTATCATCAAGACACATGTATCTCCCACATGCTGATTCATTTAAGTATTCTATTAATTATCCAACTCATAAGTTTAAAAGATAAAAGAAAACAACCTAACTTAGAACCAACCACATAATTTAATGAAAACCGATGCACACTATATTGAACAAATCACTCTTTAGCTCAAGGAATGTATGAGGTAAGATTTCTTAAACACACATGTCTCAACCAGGAATTGAAAACTTCATATCATAAATCACATGTGCGCTCAACTCTCAAGCCTCTCGATTAGCCATGTAAATTCCCTATTCTACAAATATTTATTGGAAGCTTGTATTAGTAGGTTGGTAGGGAAAATGTTCTAGCAAATCCAATAACTCAAGTCAAATGAATTTCTATGTTGGAATAACAGAGAGTTTGTCAAAAAGGTCATTGGAAATGAAATGTAAGAGAGAGAAAACACAAGCTTTAGAAATGTGGATGTGTGCAAATGGCAAAGAGTGATCCCAAGGCACAAATGAAGTCCTTGTTATCAGATTGACCATGGTTGGAATGATAGAGTTTCAACCCAAAGCATGCACTTATTTGAAGGATAACGGTTTATGCACAAATTATTTATTTGAAACCTCCTCTTGCAACTTGATGTATCATCATGGCTTGAAACATTCCATCAACAATCCCTTTCTTTTTTGAAGACAATCTGGAAAGTATTTTAATCCCTTTTAATTATTTTGTAAAAAGAACAGAACATTGGATGTCCTCACTTGTTGGTGCCGATCAACATAGTATGTATATTTGCCCAACTTGTTCTGTCGTCTCCCAATTCTTGATGCACTTAATTCAAGAACATCTTTGCAATGAATTACATTGATGATATATGTGCATAAAACCATGGACATAGTGCAATGCTCGACGAGAAACTCATATCATAGGTTGTGGTCAAAGAATAGGTAACACAAACAAAGACATATAGGTTCAAAGGTAGGATATCCATGCGAAGTTTGCACATAGTCTAGTGTAGAATAGGCAATGCATGGATAGAAAGGCTAGAAAGCAAGTGGAAGCTACGCAAACGAAATGACCAGCTTAAAACTCTCCAACCAAAAGAAAAACGTTTGGCTTGAATATAAGATATTGAGATATGGATTGTATAACCTATGGTTCATAATATTCTCAATATGGTTATGGTAGGTAGTGATCATGATAGAAGACAATCAATTCAAGGTATAGAGACATGTAACAGTGAAACATAGTTTTTAAAACATCCCGATCAAAGAGATCATTGATATGAAATTAAATCATGTGCATGAACGATAACTAGTGGGGTCTTTGCAGAAAGCATAGCAATCTTATCTTGATGATTCTTAGAGCTGGTTTTAGTCAAGTTCAAGTAATGTGAAAGAGGAAAATTAACATGTCAAGAATCATGCTAAACATACAACAATAGCAATATTCATCACTTCTTCAAATCAATGAGAGAAGAAAAACATTGATTATATATAACAAATATAGGACAATGATGTTGTTTATTCAAATACCACACTAATCAAGAAGAACTAACACTACTATCACACAAATATAGACATCCTCCCCGCACTCAAACCATGCAAAGTCCTCATTATTTAAAAGAGAAGGAGAAAGATGTAACTCACCTAATAATGCTATACCCTTGGCATAAAATTCAATTAGCTCATAGCTTAGTTTCACATCGTAAACTTGACATAACCATAATCAAGCCAAAGTGTAGATATCCAGAGACTTCAATTCAGATTTATCGCGTTCATAGAATACCTTGAGATGTTGCCCATTAATCGTGTATGCATCTCCTTTGGAACCCATTATGACTATTGTTCTAGAATCAAGCACATTGTGAACAGTATAAGGTCCATCTCATGTGATCTTTAATTTACCTTTGCCAAACAATTTGTATGTTGAATTAATAATAGAACCTTGTCGCCTTCTTTAAATTCTTTCTTCTCTAAACGTTTGTCATGCCATCTCTTCATTCTCTCTTTGTAGATTAGAGGATGGTCATATGCATTTAGACCCATCTCTTCTAATTCACTAATCTAATTTTTTCTTTTAGTTCCAGCAACATCTAAATTTAGATTCATCTCCTTGATTGCCCAAAATGCTTTATGTTCTAATGCTACTGGCAAATGACAAGTTTTTCCATAAACAAGATGATATGGAGTCATACCAGTCTTATGTGCTGTGCGATATGCCCATAATGAATCATTAAACTTGTTGTACTAATCCTTTCCTCCTCGAGTGATAGTCTTCTTAAGAATTTCCTTGATCAGCTTGTTTGATATTTTAGCTGGTCCATTTGTTTGAGGATGACAAGCAATTGCAACTCTATGCTAAATACTAGCCTTTTCCAACACCTTAACAAAATTCTTTCCAATAAAATATTATCCTCCTTCACTTATGACTACTCTTGGCATCCTAAAACGAGGAAATACCACATTTATAAATAAATTAATTTAATTTTCAGCTATAGCATGTTTGCAAGGTATTGCTTCTACCCATTTAGAGACATAATCATCCGCAACCAAGATATACTCATAGCCATGAGAATTAACAAAGGGACCCAGGAAATCAATCCCCTAAACATCAAATATATCAATTTGCAGATTGCAATTCAAAGGCATAGCATTACGACTGCTAACATAATTTCCAGATTTTTGGCATTCAGGACAAGTTCAAACCAACTTAATAGCATCAAAATACATACTTGGCCAATAAAATCCACTTGCCTATACCTTAGCTTTTAGTGCGATAATGTTTCCTTTTGCTCGGCCTTTGGAACACACCGCCTTGCAACTCCATCTTCACAATATTTATACAAATATGGATCATTCCAATAATAGCTTTTTATTTGAGATTTAATTTTCCACTCTCGATGCTTGTCAAGATAATCCAATGCATGATAAATTTCCACTCCTTCTTGATCGCTCTAACAATATCCACCATCCAATCATCAATTTTGCACACTCCATAGAATTTCTCTTCGCATAATGAGTCATCGAGAGGATTATTATTACCATTGTCTCTACCAATCTCAAGTCGCGACAAATGATCAACCACAAGGTTTTCCATGCCATTTCTATTTTTGATCTCTAAATCAAATTCTTGCAGCATCAATACCCAACAAATAAGACCTGGTTTAGCATCTTTCTTGGAGAGCAAATACTTGATAGCAGCATGATCAATGTAGATTGCTAGTTTAGAATTCACAATATAGGACTTGAATTTCTCAAAAGCAAACATAATAGCTAGCAATTCTTTCTTTTGTTGCTGCATAGTTAACTTAAGCATCATTAAGTGTTTTACTAGCATAGTAGATAGCTTGTACCTTCCCTTCTTTCCTTGTCCAAGAATAGCTCCAACGACATAGTCGCTAGCATCACACATAATTTCAAATGGGAGATTCCAATCAGGAGGTTGAATAATATGTGCTGAACTAAGTGCTGTCTTCAAAGTGTGAAAGACATGTAAGTAGTCTTCATCAAAATCGAACCTGACATCCTTTTGCAACAATGATGTTAATGGTTTTGTAATCGTAGAGAAACCCTTAAAAAATCTTCAGTAGAAACTAGCATGGCTAAGAAAAATCCGCAATGACTTCACATTAGTGGCGGACAACAGTCTCTCTACTGTTTCAACCTTTTCTTTGTCTACTGCAATTCCTCTCTCAGAAATCACATGTCCAAGAACAATACCTTCCTTCACCATAAAGTGACACTTCCCCCAATTAAGAACAAAAACGACCTCATTACATCTATGCAACACTTTCTCTAAATTTGTTAAGCATGCATCAAAACTTGTCCCATGAACATAGAAATCGTTCATAAACACATCCATAATATTCTCAACAAATTCAGAAAAAATAGCCATCATGCAACGCTGAAAGGTAGCAGGAGCATTGCACAAACCAAACAGCATTCTCCGGTAAGCATGCGTTCCATAGGAAATGTGAGTGTCGTTTTGTGTTGATTTTCAGGATGCATTTGGAATTTGAAAGAATCTAGAATATCAATTAAGAAAACAAAAATACTTGTACTTTGCTAACCTTTCCAACATCTCATCGATAAATGATAGAGGGAAAGTGGTCCTTTCTTGTATCCATGTTCAATTTCCTGTAATCAACACACATACGCCAATGAGTCACTATTCAAGGAATTAGCTCACTCTTCTCATTCTTCACCACTGTGAGGCCTCCTTCTTTGGAACACAATGAACATGACTAACCCACTCACTATCAACAACAAGATAGATTATACCAGAATCCAAGTAAACACAATACCTCTTTCTTCACCACAACTCGCATTGCATGGTTCAATCTCCTCCGACGATCAACTATTGGCTTGCATTGATCCATCATGTGTATGCAATGAGTGCAAAAAGAACGACTAATTCCCTTCAAATCATAAATAGTATACCCAATGACCTTCTTATATTTTCTCAATAGCTCCAATAAACGAGATGCCTCCTCCTCATTGAGCTCATCACTAATAATCATTGGGTAAGTCTTGTTCTCACCGAGATACTCGCAATCCTTTCAAGCAACGATTTCAACTCAACTTCTGGTGTAGGTTTCTCAATTGTAGCATAATTTTTTCAGGAGTGGATTCTTTCTTGAATTCATGGGAGACTTCAAAAGCATCAATCTCTTATTTTTTTTGAGTTAAAAGACATCAATCTCTTCTTCAATGGCTTCATCTTCTTGTTCATCGATCGGACTTTCTCGAAGAACACGTTCGAGAGGATCTCTGAAAGAATTTACAAAGCAAGCATACTCCACCCTCTCGTTATCTAGAGGCGGCTCAACAGGGTTCTTAAATATTGTCACAAAATCTAATATGAATCTATTTACTCCCAACTCAATAGTCATCTTCCCTTTCCCAAGCATCAAGAACAACATGTATAGATTTAATAAATGGACATCTTAGGGTGTGTTTGGTTGGGCTTTTTCTGGCTTTGGCTTTTCCAAAAAGCCAGTAGCCCAACCGAAGGGGTTAGCTGTCAACAAAAGCCAAAGCCAAAAGCAGCTTTTTGCTAGTTCATTTCGAAAGCAGTGTGGAGGTGCTTTTTCCGGCTTTGGCTTTCACAAGTTTGAAAAAATTACTACATATGTATATGTATGTATATATATACATGTAATATATATGTTATATGACTATTATTTATTTATATACATATATCTTATATAAATATTGTGTGTTTACTTATTTATTTATATATATCTTATATATATATATATATATGTTTATATGTATAAGATACATGTAAATAAATAAATATATGTATATATATGTTTATATGAATAAATATTTTTTTATTCATATGTATATGTATATATATATATATATATATTTATCTATTTATTTATATACATGTATATATGTTATATTATATATAATGATATAAATAAATATATAAACATAAAATGTATTATACATATATTTGTATGTATATATGTACGTATATATGATGGTATATATGAAGATAAGTAGGGTCTCGCTAGTAAATTTCGAAAAGCCACAGTTGTTTTACCAAATGGCTTTCAGCTTTTTCACTCGCTCATAACCCACAACTGCTTTTCCACAACCTCACGATCCCACAACAGCTTTTGCCACAACCACAGCCCAACCAAACACACCCTTAGAATTATGTCTTCAACATCATCATGATAATTATCGAGGACATAGAAATCAGCTGGTATAGTGATGACCACAATAACTACTTTTTGATTTTCCAACACACCTATGAGTTTTTTTTCATCTATAGTGTTGCCATACACAATTTGATTTCAGTAGGTGTTAGAACAAAATTAACAGGAAAAAATTCTTTAAAGATTTTATGTGGCGTAACACTTACCTCGGCTCCCATGTCACATAAGGCGAGTAGAGAAGAATGACTTTCAATCATGCAAGGTATGTCCGGACTCAGTAGGTGCTTCCCTTCTTCTTGATTTACACCAATAGAGAAAATCCTTGCAACTTCATTCAAATGGGACCCCTTAGTTGTTGCTTCCATGATTTTCTTAGCTTCTTAGACATGAGATGGTTCAAAATGTTCCTTGTCTTCAGAAAACAATCTATCTAATTCTTCATAAGTGATAGCAATTTCCCCATCTTCCTTCGTTGTTCTATCTCTAGGAAATTTAACTTCAATTGCTGGAAAAGATACCTGTTGTTGATCAACCATGGGCCTTGATGAGGTGAAGGAGAGTCCAAATCCAATGGGAACCCAATCTCGTGGCTCAAACTCGGAGAGAGGTTTTGATTCAAGTATCGTCAATGGTGAAGTAGTCTTTAATTTAATTTAGATGACATCGGCACTTGCTCGCTTGAACTGGTTGTTGAAGCTCTATTGGTTCATTGTACTGATCGACACCCTCGATGTGCCGATCGGCACCGTCAACGTGCTGATTGGCGCAAGGGCAATGCCGATTGGCAACCTGTAGTAGTTCTTCATTATCTTCTACCTCATCCCATGGCGCATTCACCGCTTCAGCTAGCACAATTTTTGAGAGCCTTGGCCTTTAATACATCTTGATCTATAACAATCAAGATAATCTACAAAAGTTCTACACAAGGACTTATAGAATGTTTGCATAATAGTAGAATATGTGAATCCTAAATCTGGGCCAGTTGTTAGCAAATCATTAAACCTTTTCAAAGCTCAACCCAAAGTTTCATTGCCCAACTGAGCAAATTTGATGATATCTCTTCTTAACTCATGAATCCTATGCAAGGGAAAAATCTCATGCAAAATTGTGCACACAACTCTCCTCAGTCACCTTTTACTTCAAATCGACTTAAGAATACCATGCTTTTGCTTTACTCGGTGAGTGAGTACGGGAAGAGCACCCATCAATTCCAATCTGCATGAATACCTTTATACTTGTTAGCAAATCACTTCAAGATTCTTGATATGAATATTTGGATTTTCTTCTTTAGCTCCCGAAAACGGATTTTCTTGTACTATCTTAATTATCATTAGGTTCAACTCATATTCCTCCGCTTCAATTTTTGTGACATCAAATTTTGGCGGAATGCAATGATCAACCTTGGGCATGATATTGTTCCACAATGTCCTAAAAACACCTGTGAAATTCATGTTGACAAACAAAACACTAGAAAAAGGGTTAAGGATTATAGAGTTAGTAGCAAAAATGAAACTAAACACACAAACTGATTTGGTCCCCGACAATAGCGCTAGAAAAGCTGTTGGCGCGTGATACACACACCTTCTCGGACCAGAAGTGCACATGTTAGTTGTAACTTTTCCTTTAGACTATTAAAAGGTTTATCAATCCGTGGAACAAGTGGGACACTTATTTAGCTAAATGTTTACCCATCGATGTCGTCATCTCCGACGCCGAGCAATTGCAAGAGGATCTATCTTATCCGAAACTCACGTTCGGATTCTCGATAAAAAGGATCGTGTTACTCGCAACCGCACTATCAGCTTCTATAAAGTGCAATGGAGTAATCACACCGAGGATGAAGCTACTTGGGAACAATAGGAATTTCTGAACAATCATTTTTCCGAGTTCCTTGCTTCGCGATCGAGGTAACGCCGCACCCCCCCCCCTCAACCCTCCTTTTACCGATCTTAATCTCGGACGAGATTTCTTTAAGGGGAGGGCTGTGACACCCCGTGTCACAAATTCATGATTCCACTGTGCTAATGGATGAATTGCATGTGTAAAAATATTAATCTAAGAACCATCTCACATGAAATGACACATTTGGGTTTTATTAGGGTTTTTATTGACCAAAACCCTAGGTGATGAGATCTCCACATTTTCCCATGATGGCAATCACATATTTTTGCGTAATCTGGTAAAGCACATCAAACCAAGATTTTAGGACATTTTTCCTGAATTTTTGGAGTGGCACAAAATCCTAGGAAAATCTAAACTAGGTTTAAAACAGCACCTGTTCATGAATTTTTATAAATTTTTACAAGCAAAATTTAAACTTTTGCCTATAACGAAAGTTGCTCGTCACAACTCACTGAACACACCAAAAGTTTGGTTCGCAAAATTACCCAACAAAATGAATGTTATGGCCCAAACCACAACCAGTAGTGTAGTGGCAAAGTCGTAAAAATGGAGAACCTTCGGACAACACGGCTCAAACAGGAGAACGGGGCCACCGCCAGGGAGTGCACCGGCGTTCGTGCCCATCCCGGTCGGACGAGGCACCGTCCTCTTGCACGGAGCCGCCCCACGCGTCGTCAATCGCCGTGTCGCGTTGTATTCGAATTCACGCAGGAACCTCCACCGTTCGTGGCCGCCATAAGAGGAGCTCGACGCCGCCGCCGCGCACGAACCGTAAACCGTCGCCCCACTCGTCCGGACCAGCTCCGCCTCCCCTTAGCGCGTCGAAGCTTTGACCTAACCCTAGCTAGCCTCCCGGAGCACGTGCCACCCCATCCCGCAGAGGTTCGGGAGGATTTTTGGTTTCCCTCGCCGGCGCCTCCGTCCACCATTGTTGGCCGCTCTCCTCTCTCGGTGAGCCATCTTCCAATTCCTCTCACCGGTAGCTTGCTCGGCATCCATCTACACCGTGTGAACTTGACTTGTGGTTTGGTGCAGTAATTCGCTGGGAATGCCGTCGAGCCGCGCCGCCGTCCGCAGCCACCCTCCACCTCCATGTTGACTCACCGCCACGGTGAGCCTCTTGAGCTTTGGGGCCCCGCGGCGCATGTGCGGTGCCTCACCGGTACTCGCCGGGCCGCTCTCTCCTCTTCTCTCGCCTCCACTCACCGTCGGCAGCCTCGCCACCTCCCGCGCACGGCGCACGCCGCGCACGCCACGGCGTGCACTAGCCGCGCTCCGACACTTAGGCAACAATCGAACGCGCCGGCAAGTGTCAAACCGTGAGTTTCAAGCATTTTAAAAATTGCACAACTTTAAATCTGGACCTAGGATTTGAACGATTCAAGATGTTTTGAAAATCTTGAGACTTTTACTTTAAGATGGAACACATGAACACATATGTTTATATGGCAAAAATTAATGTTTGAGCAACCTCAAGTTGCTATCACGACCACGCAGCTAAACAGGATTGAATTTGAAAATTTTGTAACTTTCATAACCTGGATCCAAAATACTTGAACAAACATTCGTTGGAAAGTAGAGGATGTGTACTTTTCCATGGGAGCATAATCCAAGTACTTTCTATGGGAAAAATAAAAGATACGAGTACTTCAAAGTGCTAATCCGTTAAGGGCCGTGACAACTTTGCATTTTTGAAATTCAATAACTCTTGATATACAAATTAAAATGAGGCAAATAAACATCCTTTGTGATCCTTGAAAAACGTACTTTACATGACCCTACTTGGTTCACCCAAGTTCTATAGCAAAAATTTGAATTTAAGGCCCCATGAGAAGGCCTCACGATAAGCCTGAAACCAGACTTAACCAAAACGAAATTTGTGGAAATCAACCAAATTCAAATTTGCTATTTTTTTTGATCTGGCATGGTTAAGCATTTTTGCACATATTCCTGGTACATTTGAGCATGTCATAATCATATTTATATTTTGGGCAAGAACAGTCATATATTATGTAGGTTTAATCCTAGAAACTCCACATGAAATGTTAATTGCTTATGGTGCTCGATGTATAAAGAAATGATAAAACTTCTGTTAAAAAATATTGTGTCAACCTATTGTATAGTGATTAGTCATAAAAATCATTACACTGAGATAGGTTAAGATGTGCTCGAAAAATAAAATTTTCCAAGTCATGTCCACTAATATGTTGTTACGTGCACAATTGTAGTATGGCAGCCACCTAACCATGGGATGGTTTCCACTTTGTTCATGTCATCAACTAATCCTGCCCTACCTTCTTGAGCACAAATTGAACATATACATTTTTGCTAAATGATAATTGTTACTTCTAATTAGAAGGTTGTCCCCATGAAATGAACCACATGTCTCATCATCATGACAACATCATCTCACCCCATGAACATGTTTATTTTATGCAAACATTTCAGTGCATGTTGTTATTGAGAAGGTTCCATGAACTATGTAATAATGAATTCGCTCATGCTCATGCACTCGCATTGCATTCATATAGGAACCCCGACCGGAACCGAAGATCAAGGAGGGCACCAGCTGGAAGTGAGTGAGTTCGAGTGTGCTAACTGCGAACCCAACCAAGGCAAGCCCCGAGCATAATCCTATGTGTTTAAATTTCTATTTTATTCCACTTAAGTCGATGTATGTATTGTACATTTACGTTCATGAGTTGATCGGAACCTAGTTGCATTAAATCCCTGTTCCCGTGGTTTTTGGTTAGGTATAATTCTGATCGCTAGCTGCTATGCTTAATAAAGTCATCGGTAGCAACACCGAGTGATTTGGAGATCACCCGGTCTAGGGATGAATTATGCTTACCCTCATAGGAATAATTGGAGGCCGTACGGGGAAGTGCATGTGTAGGATGCAGTGACAAGGTTGGTCCTTGTGCGCCATAGCCCCATATGTGTCGGTCAAGGACCGTTCGTTGTGACTCCGTGAGCAAGTATTAAGTTGTGTGCCGGATGCATACCTTCGTATGGGAGTTGGTAAAGTGATGTAACTTGAGAGATCGACGACAAGGTCGGGGGCAGCACGATGGAGGGAGAGGGGTGTGTGTCTGTGTGTGTGTGTGTGGGGGGGGGGGACGTGCTCAATGCGCGTGGAAGAGGCCCCACTGCCACCTTCATTGCGGGTGCGAGGCGACGGCGGCTAGGGTTCCACCTGTCGCCCGTGGGTGAGAAGTGCACGAGCAACCTCCCCCCCCCCACACACACACACACCCATTTTGTGGCACCCCACTCGGGGGAATACATTGTGTATATGTGCCAATCCCTGGAACAGTAGTTGGTGCACACATAGATGATACAAATCTGATACAACCATCTTTATTGATTCCTCAAAGGGAAATAACTAGGGGATACATGATCTGGATTATATTCAAAGTGGTGGATACACTAGCCTCACATAAAAGAAAACACACTGGAAAGCATAATAAACTCCACAGGTAACATCGACAAAATAAGCAACAGGTGAGTACATAAGGTACTCAACCAGCTCTACCACTAGCAATGGATAATATCTGTACAATTTAGATGTGGGCAAGGTTTGGTCGGAGGTTTAGCGAAAAATGAGGATTCATGGGCTTACTATAGAAACAAGGGGATTCTTGAAGAGGAAAGCATTTTGTAAATTTTAGTTGGTCGGACATGGGGGAGATATTCATTGATCTCCGACAGTTCCCATTCTTTTTAGATGAGCCTTCCAACCAAAGGTCATAACAGCTCCGGCACTACAGAGCCAACACCATTTCCAAAACTCACGGTCACAAGGCTGCCCACACACACTTCAAGGTTTTAATATTTGTGGCTAATCAACGAGAGCACAAGGTTTAGTGTGTCAATATACCGTGACAACGGACATCCGGATTGTTTTATAGACACTCTGCATAAGCTATATGTTGTTAGCTATAGAACACATAATGCTACCACCGCAACTAGGCACGCCCACAAATCCACCCCAAAGTCCCATGGATCCGACGCGTATGACTCTAACATACCATCCACTATATGTGCCAAGTACTTGGACTTCATCAAATAAACGATCCGTGGACCTCCATCATCTACTACTCCCGGTGAAACTTCTTGCGTGTAACCCAATATTTGGTGCACAGTCCTGCCCATAACAGGTTATGTGGTTGTACGCTAAATCAACAATCGGGGTCCGAAGAACCGGTCCTTATATGGCAGGGCAAACACTCGTCCATCCCAAATGGACATCGCCTAACATCAAGTACTCTACACCAATACTAGGAGTTCCGCCATGGTAGTAACATTTCCCACCCAACTTCACCTTAACACAGTTGGTCTAATCACCCACCCATCAACACACAACACCAAAGTTATTTTCACACATTTTCATAAACAAGGTGTATGATGATAGATAGTAACGAGTTCCTAAGCATGATACTACAACATTATCATTAACATAGTTAACAATAACATCTAAGTTGATCTAGTGTTCTAATGGTAATCAAGGGTATAATGTTAATATCTATAGTGATTTGAACAATATCATTCAACAATTGGGCTCTAGCAAAATATTTGCAAGGATAAATGCATATAAGAATGGCTATCCTAGATAGGTGCAAGAATAAGCAGAGCAATAGGATCAATTATAATTAAGGAACTGATAGATCTTGCTTCCTAACGCGCCCTCGAAGTCTTCTCGTAGTTGGGGTCCTCCAGCTCCTGCTCCTAGTTCAGCTCGTCTACGGACGACATTAAGATACGTAAGCTACCGTCACATAAAATAATGAAGACAAAATGTAACAACAAGCAAAAACCAACTAAAATGGAGTGAAGAGGAAGGCTCCAGGGGCTAGGATTTGTTATGACGATTCCAACGGCGTCGAATCACTCGAAACGGAGCTACGATTGAAAAGTTATGGTCGTCGGAAGTTTTGGGGTGTTTTTGCAAAATGGCCATGGCTTCTATTAAAACGGCCATGGCTTCTAAAATGCAAAAATGCATTTTCAGCTTGGTTAGGAGCCTATCCATAACTTTGAATAGTTTAGGGGGTTTATGTAAAATTCTAGGGGCTCTTAACTAATTTGGGAAAAGGCCAGGGGGTATTTGTAAACGGGAATTTTCCAGGGAACATGGGATTTATTTCTCAATGGGCAATGGCGTGGAAATGGTCCACGGACCCTATGGACCGGACCGATGAGCCGGTCCACGGGTCCATGGTGGACCGACGGGTGGCGCGGCTCAGGGGGCCTGCCGGAATCGGGGATTCCGGCGGTCGGAGGCGGCCGGGGAGGGACTCGAGGACACGCTCGTGATATCCGGGTCACGACGGAGCTGGTGGGGAGCTTGCGTGTGCGCGGCGGTGAGGGATGGAGGCGGGCCAGCCTACGGGAGGTCCGAGCAGCGACGGCGGGAGGACAGAGTGGTCGTGTGGGCTCGGGATTGAGGGGGTGGCAGTGCGGGAGGATGTGCACGGGCCTAGTGAAGCTAGGAGGCATCTCGTCTCAAGCGAGGGACGGTTCGGGGTGGCTAGACGACGAAGGGGGAAGGGAAGGGCGGACGGCGGCCGGTGGTGAGGCAGGGGAGAGAAGGGGGAAGGGGAAGCTAAGGAGGAGCTTGCTCGTGGCGGTGGCGAGCAAGGGAAGATTGGGGCGGCTTTTATAGGGGCGAGTGGAGGATGGCGACGGCGACGGCCATGGCGGTGGCGATTCGGCCGCGGCGCGCAGGGAAAAGGAGGAGGGGTTGGGGGGGGGGCTGGTACGAAGTGGGTGGAGGACGTGGCGCGGTGCGCGGCCGTCGGGTTAGCGTGTCGGGACGAGCGGGCGACGCGGTTGGTTGGAGGCGGGCGACGGAGGGGCCGGGCACGGAGCGGCGTGCGAGGAGGGCGAGGGGATAAGGGAGGAGCGTGAGGCCAAGGGAGGCGGCGGCTTGGGCGCGCAAGCGCTATGGCGGCGAGCGCGCGGGACGCCGAGGTGGTGGCGCTAGCGCAGCTGGGGACGGGGTGCCGGCGCGACGACCGTGGGACACGTGGCATGCTAATCCAAATAAATGAAAATAAGGAAAATAAAATGAAATCAAGGCAATGAAAAGAAAATCAAACATGTTTGCAAGTGTTAGTATTTTATTTAAAAATCCTAGGTGCATTCTAGCTATAAATTCAAAATAGATTTTAATTCCTAGTTAATTTTCGAAAATATTTTTTCTGAATAAAATAAAATGATTTATTAGTAAGTTTTAATTTGGCCGAAAATCGGGGTGTTACACATTTCTTCCTACTTTTCTATGACATGACAAAATAATGATATATACAATGATATATGTTTGTCAATAATTTCATTACTTCCTAAAGGATACCATGAATGAGCCTGGGTTTTGCCGGAGTTGTGACGTGATATTTGCCCGAGTTGTGACGTGATATTTGCCGGAGTTGCGAGTCAAGCAAAAGAAGAAAATGATATTGTAGATACTATATATAGTTAAGGTGGAACACGTCAAAAGGAATAATCAAGGTTGTAATAAGGAGATATAATCTGGAGGCGCGTAAGGTTCTGACCCTCCTCTGGTCATGCCACTGTCAGTGTGTCGCTACAAGATTTTTTAACCATCAATACATTTACTTATTTAATGAAAATTTTGGCCATAATTAATATTTTATCATAGACTGACCAAATATTATATTGCGAGCATAATTTTGGCATCTATACCCCCATTTCCTATAGTATACGAATATAAGTACCAAAGATTATATTGCGAGTTTTGGCCACTAAGGCAACAAAGCAAAATAAGACATTCTTGGTAGCTATAAATACATGTGTAGTATAACCAATAATTACATATGTTTAGTTAAATAGTGACAAAAAAACCTTGCAGTTTGGTTCCTATTAATCGAAGTTTCTCGGTCACTAAATTTGGTGACTAAAAGTTTCCAATCTTTTTATGTAGTGCTCCTTCCTTTCCTCTCCTTCCTGGATCGAGTGAGAAAGGAGAACTCCTAACTCGTCCCACAATTTCATTTTCTATTTTAAATCTGCTCCTTTCCTCTCCGTCCTAGATCGTTCAGAAATGAGATCTATACGGAACAAGTTGTGGAGGCAATGGTTTCTCATTATTTCTAGAGGTATTAAATATACTCCTACTATTCTTTTTTGGGAAGAAATTATAGGTAACTCCAGAGGACCTCAAGACGTTAACTGACACCGCCCTCAAAAAAAAAAATAAGACGTTAACTGACACCGAAAAAACTGCACACCGAAAAAAACTGCAGCCTTTTTTCTTGTGAAACTGACTCCAGATGAGTTTGTCAGGAGTTTTATATTCAGACATAAAATACTTGTAAATTACAGGCAGCAAATAATTAAGCTTGTAATTTTAATTCTATTCGGGCAAAATATTATCTTTATTAGGGTGCTACAAGCGGAAAGAGAAATGCCTTGCTAGCTCGGTTTGCTCCTAGGCATAGCTATCAAGCTCAAGTAGTAGCACTCCTGGTAAAGTCGTTCTTAGTCAGTGTTTTTCTTTTTCTTCAGACGCAGCGATTTTTATTAGTAACTTGTATTCACTTTCGAAGACCATAATTTTTTACACTATAAAATTTTACGGTCAATACCATAAAATTTGGCACAACACCATGATGTTCATTGAAATACATGGGTAATTGCAACACTAGTAGATTTTGGTTGTGATAACGAGACATAGTGCCACTAAATGTCTAGTGTTGTGATCTAAATTGTGTTCATTGCAATAAGTAGAATTTGTAACGGATATATATATTCTACAAGTCCACATGTCTATACATTAACAACAAAAGAAAATATAATACACCCTATACATGCTTCACCACACTAGTACAAATCGCAACACCTATGAGGTTTCACTTTCGTCGCAGTGACAAATTTATGACGAAATTGAATTCGTTAAAAACGGGACTTCACATTTGATTCCTTATGATGAATTGTTAGCTTTGTCATAGATATCATGTCTTTTATGACGAAATAGATTCGCGTCACAGAACTCATTTGTGTTTTATGACGACATAGTAAAACGTCACTGATGATAAATCTAGCCACGCTGGCTGTGACATGGCAATCCTACATGGCTCCTGCCACGCTTGCATATGACAAGGAAGAATGACGTGACGATGGCCACGCTGGTAGATGACAAGGTAGAACGACGTGGCACTCCACGGCTCTGATTGTACCATATGTCAAGCTGTCATTGGACCATGTGTCGGGCTGTCATTGAACCACATGTCCGGCTCTCATTGGACCACATGTTAGCATCTCATTGGACCACATGTCAACATCTCATTGCACCATGTGTCATTTTTTTGTTGTCTAGGTGTCAATTTATTTTAGTAACCTAGGTGTCAATTTCAGATTCATCCACAAGTCAGTTGTATTGGGCTAGCAAAAAAAAACCATAGAATTCCATTTTTGTTCACCAAGTTTTCCAAAAATTAGTCAAGTAGGAACCATTTCTCCACAAATTTAAATGTACAAAGAATTCAAAAAAGAAAAGCAACATCTAAACCTAAGCATCCTTCTTGCTGTTCTGACCATCACCACATCATATCTTAATTCATTATCTATATGAAATTTATCGTCTAGAAGTCGAGTAGCAGTTGTGCTTTTCTTCGTAGAGCACCTTCCATCTTCAGCTTATCACTTACATAATCCTCCCAGTGTTCCTGAACATGCAAAAAAAATGATTACATAATGTCAAAAAGGTACAATTGTTACAATATTCTCAACTAAACAAAAGAATCAGAAATCTACAGAACAAACTATGGGGGAAATAAGCAAGGGCCCGCTGACTCGACAAGACTTTACAAAGCCTTATGCAAAAGTGCTCAGCCTAGACAATACAACAAGCTTAACAAAGCAGCCTAGATAATACTCTACGGGAAAAGAGTTACAATTATACACCATCCTCTTGCGGTATATAAGTGAATGCGTAGTTACGACCAACAAGCTATTTTTCTGGTGCCGTTGCCGGGGACAAGCCAGTTCTTTTACTATATTATTTACTAACCTCTAATCCTTTCTTTTCTAGTTTCTTTTTGTATTTTTTGTGTGATTTTGTTCAAGATGAGTGCGGAAGAATCTTGTCTCATTGAGGGAGCTCTCACTACCGTCTCTGGACTTGCTAGTACCTCAATCTTTGAATGAGAACAAGTTCTTTGGGACAAAGGAGGAGAACCCATAAACTCACCTGCAAGATTTGGAGGCATTATGCCCAACCCTTTATCACTAAGGAGTGCCTCAGAACTTTTATAGATGGTTGCTATTCCCATTCTCATTGGGAGGAAAGGCCAAGGAGACAAGGAGTGGCCCAAGACTGCAACACGTGAAGCAAATGGGAGTTGGAGCAAGTTAGTTGGGAATTTTTGTCTCCACTACTTTCCCTTGCTGAAGGTGCAAAAATCGAGAATAGAAGCGGTGAATTTCTTACAAGAAGAAGAATCGCTTGCTCAAGCATGGACCTGTTTCCAATCTTTGCTGAAAGAAGGACCAGACCTAGGCATAGATGAAAACATGTATTCCCAAACTTTCTACACAACCATAGAGGATTCATCCGGACGGATCGGCCGGTGGAAGTTTCTTCGGATTAACAGCAAAGGCTCGGATGGAATTATTGGCTAAGATTGCCGAAAATGAAGCTTTGCATAGGCATTAGGAAGAAGTTCAACCACCAAGAGAGCCATGTGCAGACACATCATTAAAAGAAGAGCCGCTAGCAATACGGACCATTGCACCGAAACCACTTCAGTAGAAAATCCGTGACAACAACCAAAAGAACCAGAGTCCATAGAGAAAGTCGCTTTGGTCTACACAAGAGATGTGCCAATAAGCACAACCATAGTGTCGATCGGCACACATGTGCCAAGTGGCACATCAACAGCTCCGATAAGCCCACCTGCATGTTGTACGGAGTTTACTAAATTGGAGGCCTCAATTATGGATAGTCACCCGAAAGATTTTGAGGGCAAATTTGCTAAACCCAGAGGTGATAGGACCCTAGAAGACACTAAACCACTGGATGAGTTCGAACCAATGGATTGGATTCATATTGATTTATCTAATGTGCTGCTCAATATGAGAAGATCCTTTAATCCGGAGGATGCCTTGGAGGTCGGAATTGAATATAACTTCCCAAGCAACAAGTTAAAGTCAGAAATTCTAGACCAAGAGGTAATCGGAAGGGTGTTGGAGAAGCTATACAGAGACGATATAGAGCTCGATGGAACTGAAATGAAGCAAGCTAAGAGATTGCAAGATAGTTCCTTTGAAACATCTCCCTATGAAGGATTATGTGGTGCATATGATGTGGGTCTCACAGAAGAAGGGGACCATATATACCATGTGAGGTTGCGGATCGAGAATTCTCTAGAGACTTTTGCGATTTTGGTTCCCATGTCGGTTTGAGGACCTATGAAGCTTTCATGAGCATGCCTTATATATGAAATCAAGCAACAATTGATAGGGACGAAACTCGAGCTAATCATGGCAGATGGAAGGAAGACTAAACCATTGGGAGTTGTCAAGAATGTGAAGGTCAAAATTAACTCGAAGCCTATACCAGTGAAATTTTTTTGTCCTAGACAAGAGAGAAACTAGAGTTGAAGATATAATTTTGGGAATGCCACTCTTAAGATTAGTCCAAGATGGACGCAGGAATGGTCAGCTTACCCTGAAATCGAGAGAAGAAGAAATTTTATTCCATGTCAATGACCCACCCGAACAAAACCCACCCTACGACCAGGAATTCTTTTTAGAGGAAGATGAATAGATATACATGGATATTAAAGACCCACTGGAATATCTTCTGCAAGGAACATATGAAAAAATGACAAGTACCGATCGGGACGACCGGAGCGCGGATCGGAACCGTCGGAAACCGAGGAATTTGAACCTCTCGGGGAATTATTCCCAGATGATGCACCAAAAGTTGAGCATAAAGAGCTTCCGGAGGGATTACGATATGAATACCTGGGAAAGAACAAGACATATCTGGTAATAGTAAATAGTGCATGGACAAAGGAAGAGGCAGAGAAATTGTTACCTGTACTTAAGAAATACAGGAAGGCTATTGGATATTCATTGGAAGATATTAAAGGAATCAGTCCTGCCTTCTGCACTCATTACATCAATTTAGAGGAAACTGCTAAACCGAGTGGTGGAAGGAATGAGAAGACTCATGGAATCAATGAAGCTAGTGGTTAAGAGAGAAATACTGCAATTATTAAATGCAGGTATGATCTATCATGTCGCTGATAGTGAATGGGCAAGCCCGGTACATTGCATACCTAAGAAAGGAGAATTGACAGTAGTGCCCAATGAAAATAATGAACTGATACCTCAAAGGACCGTAAGTGGATGGAGAATTTGCATTGATTATCGAAGCCTCAACCAAGTCACAAAGAAAGATCATTATCCTCTACCATTCATTGATGAAACGCTAGAAAGGTTAGCGAAGAATTCATATCTACATATCTTTAAAAGATGCAACCCATTAAGGAACATTAACACTACTAATTTTCTGCAACCACGTTGAGCCGCATCACTTGCAAAATTACTGTTGTTGGATGCATCTCGGTCTCTTACATCTAGCCATTGATAATCCCACAACCTCAGCACATTCATACATCCACTCAAGCGGTCTTCTTAATAACTCCTAAACTACAAAACGTTTTCTTTGCATTAGCACCTAGCAACACAGCTGAATGGACTCCGCATTTCTTACCACTGCCGGTCAGCTTTAATATTGAACGCTGTTGCATTAGCACCTAGCAATACAACCTAACAGACGTCACCATGGTTGCGCACCATTGTTACGATGACCGGCAATATAAAAAACTGGAGCATGGAAGATAAAAAACTGACGCAATAGGCTAGCTCTAATATATATACATACTAATGTTACGATGAAGCATGGAAGATAATAATGGAGTCATTAAGGGTAATACCACCATCAACAGCTACAATTTGGTTTGAAGAAACTTCGCTACTAGGAAAAATACATTGAGCAATGTATCTTTTTGCCTACCGTCTGCTCTTGCTGTTTACCCCCATCATCACGACATCATGTGAGCTCCTGGTTGTTGTAGTCCTCCCTTATATTGGATTTGTATGAATCACATATTAAGCTTTGCTAGATTCCTTTTAATTTTATATGGACGAGTTTGTAGTCTACCACCTTTCTTCCTTGGATGGAATTTCTCTCTTAAAAGCATGCTTGGTTCTGGAATGCATTTGGACAGCTAGGTAAAATCAGTTTCCAAATCCTTCTTTGCTTTGGGCAAAATGCGTGTTCTCCAAAGACATTCCGGTAAGCACCATCACATTGCTTTAGATGGATATTTTCTCCAAACATAGTTTTTCTCCTCTCCATGGTCCTTTTTGAATTATTCTAAACAATAAATACATAAGTTCTATGGTTTCTTAACATGTTTGTATCATAATATGTACACATATAATATCCATTCATCATCCACAACCATTGCACCAATGAAACCGTAGCTATTGAGATCCATATTTTATAGTAGTTATATATATTGTTGCAGTATGTAAATGGTACTTCCATTAAAAAGTATTGGAAACCAGCAATCCATAATACTTTAAGTGATTATGATAAGACAAATAATATGTGATTGGAATTTACCAATTGAAATAATATGTGATGCAAGAGATTATGCAGTGGGAGCTTTACTTGAGCAACGGAAAAAAGGTAGTCCACACCATTTATTATGATAGTAATACATTAAATGAAGCCAAAATCAACTATACAACCACAGAAAAGGAGATGTTAGCTATTATTTTTGCTTTGGAGAAATTTAGATCATATATTTTGTATTCTAAGGTAATAGTACACTAATCATGCTGCTACAAGATATTTGGTTTCAAAGAAAGAATCTAAGCCTAGATTGCTATGATGGGTATTGATGCTACAAGAGTTTGACTTAGAAATTAGAGATAAGAAAGGGATTGAAAATTCAGTAGCAGATCACTTATCTCTTCTCGAGTCAAGCATCAACGAAACCAATTATTGATGAGATGCATGAAGAGCAATTATATGCAGAAAATGATTGTAGAGAGAATTGGATGATGGATATCATCAGAGGTTTCAAGGGACAGATGCATCCGATGAACAAAAATACAACAGGAAGTGTGAGAAGTGAAATGAGAAAATTCATTTGGGCCGACCCATACTTGTACAGATATTGTGAAGACGGGGTTGTACGTAGATGTGTACCCGAGAGAAGAACGTGCAAGTATTCTTGCAAAATGTCATTCTTCTAATTATGGGGGACATTATGGTTACTTCACAACACAAACAAAGGTTTGGGCTCGTGGATTTTATTGGCCATCGATGCATGAAGATGATAAGAGGTATGTAGCTAGATGCACTCAATGTCAAAGAATAGGCAATGTGAATAGTAGAAATGTTATGCCTCTCAAATACACTCTTCAAGTTTATATCTTTGATGTTTGAGGCATGAATTTCATGGGGCCTTTTGTAAATTCCCATGGATTCCCATGGATTGGTATACATATTGGTTGCTGTTGATTATGTCTCGGAATGGGTAGAAGTTATGCCATGTCGAATCAGTACTACAAGGGAATCAAAAATGATAATGCAGGAACAAATCTTTCCTAGATATGGTGTACCACGAGTGGTACTTACAGATGGAGGATAACATTTTGTTGGGATTGATGTTACAAAGTTCTTACATAAATCTGGAATTGAACATAGGATTGGAATGACATATCATCCGCAAATAAATGGCAAAGTAGAGACTTCAAACAAGCAATTAAAAGGGATTCTATACAAGATTGTTACAAAAGAAGGAAAAGATTGGTCAACCAAGCTTAATGGAGCACTTTGGGCATATAGAACAACATTCAAAATCCCAATAGGTATGACACCATATCAATTTGTCTATGGAAAATCATGTCACTTACCTATAGAATTGGAGCACAAAGCATATTGGGCTATCAAAGAGATGCAGTTGGATCTTGATGCTGTGGGAGTAAAAAGAAAAATGCAAATCGATGAACTAGAAGAGACTACGTGCATATGAAAATGCAACAATATATAAAGAGCAAACAAAGCAGTGGTATGACAAGAAGTTGCTGAAAAAGGAATTCAGGGAGGGTGATCGAGTGCTTTTATTTAACTCAACATTTAGATTATTTGGCAAGGGCAAATTGCGAAGCAAATGGGATGGACCTTATCTCATCCACAAGGTACGTCCTTCAGGAGTTGTGATTATTATGGATGGCAAGAAGAACAAATATATGGTGAATGGACAAAGGCTAAAGGTATACCTAGAATCAAACACCTTTGAATTAAAATCATATGATATTTATTATACTAGATAAAAGTTTGGGTGGTTGAGCTTAACGATGTAAACAAAAGCTTTGTATTGTATTGTATTGTCTGCAAGTTATGGGTCAACATGGGTGAAACTTATCCCCGTGCTGATGGGCGCACCATTGTGTTGATCGGCACGGAGTGTCTTGTCCACCTATGAATCGTTCTTAAACATGCCTTTGAGATATGCATTGAAATTTGAAAAAATAAGAGACAGAGTCCTCGCCAAATTGGATATTAGGGCAAATAAATACGAGGGAAAAATCCATTCCACGCATCATATCAAGCTACACAAATTCTCAATAAACCCTAAGAGCAAAAGCAATGGAGGGCGACACATCGGGTCGCAATGTTGGCGGCGCCGATCGGCACGACGACGATTGCACCGATCGGAGCATGGAGGGTGCCGACCGGCACCGCGAAGGAACTACCCCTTCCACAACTGTTCTGCCCTGGGAAGAGGAGGGTATGTTGATCTTCACAACTAAAGATGAAGCTGAAGCATTATTTTCAAGCACACCCGATCGATATCAAGACCGGGTTCGCTATTGGCGATGTAGTGCGTAATCGGGAAGCGATTGGACAGGTGGCCAAGTGGGCTATAGAACTTGGTTAGTATGAGATCACTTTTTCTTCATGCACGGCTATTAAGGGACAGACATTGGCTGATTTTATTACTGAGTGGCTTGAAACGCAAGTGCCACCGGCAATTTAGAATTTGGAATATTGGGAGATGTATTTTGATGGGTCCCTGCAGCTTTCAGTGCGCGGGGCTGGAGTCGTGCTTCTCACTCCACAAAAGGAACCATTGAGATATGTACTGCAAATGCACTTTCGTGCTTCAAACAATGTTGCGAGTATGAAGCTTTGCTCCATGGACTTCGGGTGGCTATTTCACTGGGAGTCAAGCGATTCGATATATATGGAGATTCAATGCTTGTGATCGATCAGGTTAACAAAGTATGGGATGCTCATGATGATCATATGATGGCTTACCACCAAGAGGTGAGGAAACCTGAAGACAAGTTTGATGGTCTGCGCTTTTCTCATATACTGTGAGGAAATAATTCCGTTGCGGATGAGTTAGCCGATTAGGATCTTCGAGACAGGCTGTGTCGCCTGGTGTATTTCTTCGGGTTCTAAGTAAACCATCTATTAAGATGGATCACAAGGCTACTATTACGAAAATAAAGACCGCAGATGCAGTCTTGGAAGAAAAGACCGGGGAGGCGGTCTTACAACATGAGGTCGGCCAAGAGGTTCAAGATGGAGTTCAAGCGAGAGGGAGTGGAGCGAGTTGCTCGAGGTTATGATGATCGATTCTGATTGGCATACTCCATACTCCATACCTTGAATATCTGCAGTCCGGTAAAACTCTAGAAGACAAAGTTGAGCGGCAAAGGCTAGAGGTTAGAGCAAGGAGTTACTTGATAATTGAAGGAGAACTTTATCGACGCGGAGTCAACATCTTTATGAAGTGTGTATCTGTTTCTAATGGCATCCAACTACTAGAAGAAATTCATAAGGGCGTCCGTGGCAATCATGCTTCGTCGAAAACTCTAGTTGGGAAAGTGTTCCGCAGGGATTTTGTTGGCCTACAGCTGCAGATGATGCACATAAGGTAGTTAAGAACTGTCAAGGATGTCAATGTTTCGCTCGACAGACCTCATACTCCGGCTCATGAGTATCATATGATTCCAATGACTTGGCCTTTTGCAACTTGGGGGCTGGATATTGTCGGACCGTTCAAGAAAATGCCAGGAGGGTTTACTCACATTTTTGTGGCAGTCGACAAATTTTCCAAATGGATTGAAGCTGAAGCTATTGCTAGCACGACCACTGCTCGAGCAATCAAGTTTTTTAGAATATCTTTGTCCGTTTTGGCGTTCCGCATTGCATAATCACCGATAATGGGCCTCGGTTCACCTCAAAGTTCTTCAAGGATTATGCTGATAGTTTGGGAGTCAAGATACATTATGCTTCAGTCTCACATCCACGAGCAATGGACAAGTAGAGCGTGCCAATGGAATGATTTTAACCGGTCTTAAGCCCAGAATTTTTTATCGCTTAAAACCATATGTTGGAAAGTGGGTTAAGGAATTGCCCTGGGTGTTATGGGGAATACGCACAAATGTTAGTCGAGCTACGAGGCAATCTCCTTTTTCTTTGGTCCGTGGATCGGAAGCAATGTTGTCTACAGAAGTGAATATGGTGTCAGCCAGGGTGCGGTATTATGATGAAGAGAAATATGATGAACAACGTCAAATTGAGTTGATTGCTGCAGAAGAATTAAGAGTTCAAGCTTTGATTCAAGCAGCTAAGTATCGTCGGGGGTTGTGCCGGTATCATGATCGCAATGTGCGCACGTGGGAATTTCAAGTGGAAGATTTGGTGCTTCAGAAGATCCGATCTAACAAGAATAGGCATAAGTTGTCACCGGTATGGGAAGGACCTTTCGTGGTCATATCGGTTTCCGGACCAGGGGCTTATAGGCTTATGACCCAGGAGGAGGAGAAAATTCCAAATTCTTGGAATATTGATCAACTTCAGTCGTTTTTATACTTAAAGATTTTCTTCTAACTTTCCTAGTGATATAATATAAAGCATTCTTGATTTCTAGCATGAATATGTTTGTGTTTTTGTGCCTCGATATCTTAATTTTGAATTAACTTATCGAGTCGGGGGCTGCTGTATTAAGAGCAGTCAGTGAAATTATAAAATTCCTAAATACTAGTACCAGTCATTTATTTTATACAATATAGATAAAGACCGTTTCCATCAATTATATATTGCGCTGATTAGAGCCAATGATTAGATGGAAAAGGTTAGTTACTTTCGTCATAAATGGATTCAGTTGCGGTGGCATGTTATGGAAAAGAATTTAAGAGCAATGGCATTGATGGGATTAAACTTTTCTTGATGGCGAACTAGAGATAGAAGTTTATGCCAATGGCTTTAAAGGAATGTTCCTAACCTTTTATCATGAAGGAGTGCCTCGGAACCTTTATAGATGGCTGCTATTCCCATTCTCGATGGGAGGAAAGGCGAAGGAGTGGCACAAGGCAGCATCACGCGAAGCAAAGGGGAGTTGGAGCGAGTTAGTTGGAAATTTTTGTCTCCACTACTTTCCCCTTGCAGGATGACGAAGATTGGTATTCGTCATAAATGTGCAACATCTATGATGGGTTAATGACGAATTCTAGGAGCATCATTATCGATTTCATCATAGAAGGTCGTTTCTCAACTAGTGTCTTCATCATTCCGCTCCATCTCATCTACAATTGCCTCATTATCCTCTCCACAATCAGCTATCATTGTGTCATAGGAATCTTCGACCCTTTCAGGACCGATAGTGTAATGTGGAGTAGTAGTCATCTCCACATCCGCACTATGGTGCAAGGCAACAATGTCTTCATTGTTCGTGAGGTCATTTTCAACAACCACTTCATTTGGCTCTGAATTGGATCTCGACGCACCTATACTTTGACATTTCACAAGTAAAACATGGCTAAATTGACATTTCAAGCTCTTTGATATAAATTGATTCCAATGTTTATTGCTTCTTAGCTCTACCAGTTCTCATATCCAAGATCCTTCATCCTTTTTAGGAATCATAGCTTTGACTACACATCGAAACCCTAAATGAATCACATTCAAGGGACCGTGCAACCACCCGTACACATCACGATGCCGTGTCTCCAACGGCTCAACCGATGCAGCATCTATATACTGAAAAGTACTCAAATCTACCCTATAATCACAATACTATATCTGCCCTTCTCCATAAAAAAATCCAAAACTCACTGCCCCTGACATCCCTGATTATAAAGCATTATATATCTTAATTAGCAACATTCATTATCTACTCATTTGTATTTTTTAAATACTCCTGAATTATTTGTTTGTAATGCTCATATATATTTGGATGTATACATTAATTACATAAACGAAGCCTATATATTCTGATGTATTCATTATTGTTCCATTTTACATATTTGTTCCATTTGTCTTTGGATATATACACTATTTGTTTATAATCCTCATATATGACTTTATCATTTTATGTATTTAGATATGTACATTACTTACATAAAATGATGTATATTCTTTTATTATACAACAAAATAATTATTATTCTATTACTACAACACAATCTACTTTTATGCATATAAATTAGCAAGATTAAAACTAAAGAAAAAAGAAAAAATACCTCCGGCTGCCGGCGACATGCAACTGTAGCACCCGCAGCTGCACCGTGCCCCAGCCACGCCCCGCACGTCGCGCGCAACTCACTCCCTTCTCCGCGCGTAGCTAGATCCCTACCGCCTGTGCCGCGCCCACCTCCGGCACCACCCTCTGCAGCTGGTCTCTCTCTCTCTCTCTCTCTCTCTATGTGCCTCTTAAGGGAGAGTCACTTTATCATCTCTTTGGCCTCTTCAGCTTTTCTTGTTACCTTTTAGTAATTGAAACTCTATTGTTAGTTGTGACATATTGTGACTCCAATTTCTCCTTCACCTATTAGTTTCTTTACTGTTCCACGGATGCTATAATTTGGTATCTGGTTTTTTAGAGTTTGGTATCTAATTTGGTATCAAAACCTGGAAAGGTCAGCCTAAACAAGAAGGGCATCACTTTAAGATAAATCAATATATGTTCAAACATTATAGAATAAATCTCGCCATCAATTAGAACTTTAACTTTAAAACCTTAAGAAAATAAACCTACAAAGAACAAAGTTGTTATTCATATGATCTACCATTACCTATCCTCAAGTAACAACATTTAAGTATCGTAGCTTTTATGACGAAACCATAATGTTTCTTTTATGATGAAATTAGACTGCTACGTTGGAATGTCGGACCCATATATGGCACACGTGTCACATGTTGAAGTTCAATGACGAATCTCAATTGTCACAAATCGTTGCTGCTGATGGCATCGTGTTTTACGTCTTTGGTTTTTTTTTGTACTATGACATTTTCAGCTTCATCATAAAAAATTTGTCACCTAACAGCTATGATGAATCGTTATTTTTCGTCATAGATAGACCTTATTGTTTGACGCGATTCAAAACGTCAATAAAAATGACTCATAGATGTCAGCATTTCTACTTAGTGCCACCACATCCACGTGGAAGGTGCCACGTGCTAGTCGGTGCCACCATGTGTGGTCACACCATCATTAGCGAGTATGAACTGACTTGTAGAAGAGAGACCGTTATTTATTTGCCGTCTTATTATCTGAATTTATGTGCAACGTGCCCTTTTCTTCCGGATGTCATTTTACTGTATCCTCGTACTTTTTAAAACTCCTATTCCATAACAAACTTGTAAATTATTGCAAGCTATTATTTAATGCAATATTTCACGTAATGTGATCGATATTTGGCATCAATCATATGTTCTTCCCTATGATATTTGTATGAACATCACGTTGAGACAAGTCAACACAAACAAAGTTTAACTTGTAAATAATACATACTGATGCGAATAATCAGCAATCAAATTTTCTTTATATCAAATAAAAGCTCATGCTCTCTCTTTCACTCTCTTTCTCTCTCTCTCTCCCTCCCTCTCTCCCTCCCTCTCTCCCTCTCTCTCGTCTCTCTCTCTCTCTCTCTCTCTCTCTCTCTCTCTCTCTCTTCTACGTGCCTCCGTGGGAGAGTCACTTTATCGTCTCTTTGGCCTCTTCAGCTTTTCTTGTTACCTTTTAGTAATTGAAACTCTATTGTTAATTGTGACTCCAATTTCTCCTTCATCTATTAGTTTCTTTAGTGTTCCACGGATGTTATAATTTGGTATCTGGTTTGATAGAGTTTGGTATCTAATTTGGTAGAAGCGGAGCAAGATTTATTGAAATAATCAAAGCCTGGAAAGGTCAGCCTAAACAAGAAGGGCATCACCTTAAGATAAATCAATATATGTTCAAACATTATAGAATAAATCTCGCCATCAATTAGAACTTTAACTTTAAAACCTTAAGAAAATAAACCTACAAAGAACAAAGTTGTTATTCATATGATCTACCATTACCTATCCTCAAGTAACAACATTTAAGTATCATAGCTTTTATGACGAAACCATAATGTTTCTTTTATGATGAAATTACACTGCTACGTTGGAATGTCGGACCCACATATGGTACACGTGTCACATGTTGAAGTTCAATGACGAATCTCAATTGTCACAAATCGTTGCTGCTAATGGCATTGTGTTTTACGTCTTTGGTTTTTTTGTACTATGACATTTTCAGCTTCTCATAAAAAATTTGTTACCTAACAGCTATAATGAATCGTTATTTTTCGTCATAGATAGACCTTATTGTTTGACGCGATTCAAAACGTCAATAAAAATGAGTCATAGATGTCAGCATTTCTACTTAGTGCCACCACATCCACGTGGAAGGTGCTACGTGCTAGTCGGTGCCACCATGTGTGGTCACACAATCATTAGCGAGTATGAACTGACTTGTGGAAGATCGACCGTTATTTATTTGTCGTCTTATTATCCGAATTTATGCACAACGTGCCCTTTTCTTCCGGATGTCATTTTACTATATCCTCATACTTTTTAAAACTCCTATTCCATAACAAACTTGTAAATTCTTGCAAGCTATTATTTAATGCAATATTTCACGTAATGTGATCGATATTTGGCATCAATCATATGTTCTTCCCTATGAAATTTGTATGAACATGACGTTGAGACAAGTCAACACAAACAAAGTTTAACTTGTAAATAATACATACTGATGCGAATAATCATCAATCAAAGTTTCTGTATATCAAATAAAAGCACATTCTCTCTCTCACACATTTTAGCAAAATGATGCAAAAAAAGAAAATAGGCGACTAAATCTTTGCTAAACAATTGAAATAGGAAGGAGATTACGCACTGCTTAGTTTCCTAATAAAATTTTCCTTACCATATTAATCAATTAGACAAAATGACATTATTTCCCTTAATAATACTTAGAGATTCGCTAGTCTCGATTAACTGAGGTTTCACGTTCTCAGATTCATGAACAGCATGACCAAGCGTAAATAGAGCATCAGTTATCGCCAATGATAACTGCTCCGGTTTGGCTGAAGTAACTATCTTGACCACCTTTTTTTTTGTGGATCTCCTTTTTGTTGAAGCAGCGCGAGTTTCATGACGAAGGAGCGGAGGAGGTATGTTTAGCTATGGGCCATCTACACTTTTAACCGTCAAAAAAGCAATAAATCTCTGCTTAAAGGATGCCTTTTTTTCCATACATTTGGGTCAGGCTCTTCCCCGATAGGTTCTCCACTCCACTATATATAAGTGGCATTCGTCCCGTGTTCCTCCTCATCAGCCATTGAAATCAACTATCATCAGTCTCTCCTTGCAAGCTTCTCGCCACACCATGGGTCGCAAGAAGGTGAGTCTCCAGTGGATCTCCAACAACGCGACCCGTCGTGCGACGTTCAACAGGCGGCGCCAGGGCCTGATCAAGAAGACGAGCGAGCTGGCTACGCTGTGCGGCGTCAAGGTGTGCATCCTGGTTTACGGAGAGAAAGAGGCGCAGCCTGAGGTGTGGCCCTCCGTCGCGGAGGCCAGGAACTTGCTCGACAGCTACATGGCCACGGCGGAGCTCCGGCAGTGGAACAAGAAGACGAGCCATGAGGACTTCCTCAAGAAGCGCATCGCCAAGCTTCAGGAGCAGGTGAGAAAGTCTGAACAGGAGAACCAGGCCCGTGAGACCTCCATCCTTTTCCACGAGGCCATGGCAGGTCGCCGCCCTGGCCTCGTGGATGTGGCCCCCGAAGAGCTGATCCGCCTCCGCGAGCTCGTGGAGAAGAAGATGAAGGCCGTCCAGGAACGCTTGCAGCAACTCGGCATCGAACCAGAACAACCACCACAGCCACAGCCACAGCCACAGCCACAGCCACAGCCTCAGCCTCAGCCTCAGCAGCCACATGCTGTGTGGCCCATGATCCAGCCGCAGGCGCCTTACGCATCCAGCAGCGGCACCGCAGGCCCTAGCACTGCAACTGCAAGCACAAGCTACACTGGCTGGCCATGGAATTAAATCCCTCCCATGGCCTGAGGACGATTGAGGAGGCTGCTCTCTGCTCTCCTTCGTAGCCATATATGCATGGCGATCTGTATCTGGAGTCTGCTATTTTATTTTCGTAATCATCTCGCGTCTCATCCTACCAGGTCATGTAATGTGGTAGCTAGTGGTCTTTATCTGTATCTGGAGTCTGTTATTTTATTTTCGCTCCGATCCGTTCCAGAACAAGTTAATAATGGTTTTAATCATCTTCGTGTGTTGATGGTTATGTCGTGTCTGAACGATCTACAGTAGTGTTGTTGGTTATGTCGTCCCTGTATACCTTTCATTTGTCTGGATAAGATTTATAATTTTGCAGTGTTCCTGCCATTTTCGAGATACATCGAAGCCTTGTACGGATTGTGAAATCAATGTTCGATGAGAAGACAATCATCCATCCCCACATGAATATGCCATCTCTTGTGCAGTGCTAAAGACTGTCGGTGTTCTCAAGTCTATACTGCTTTTGTTGAAGGGCAAAGTTTTTTTTTGTCTGTTCAAGGCTTGACTCATAGGCCAATACATTCTGGCCTTTTTTTTCTAAAAGGAGAGCAACAGTTCCTGCTTCAAGCTGTCATGCAAATTGTTTTTTGCTGAAGAAATAACAATCAAAGGGTTTCACACTGACGCTGAACGCTGAACAAATATAAGAAATTTCATTGATGGTTATCAGCTTCTTCCCTTTTTGCCAAAAGACAATCACACAGTTTTACAATGATGCTGAGTCAGAAGAAATAGGAAATTTCCTTGATGGTTTTCAGCTTAGTGTTAAAATACATTCTAATTTCTTGATCACGTAAAAACGTCACTACTCATTATTTTCTGTAAAAAACCAAAATTCAGGATTCAATCAAGGTACTTCAGTTTCTTAATTACCCAGCATATTGTTTCGTTCTGAATATATGTTACCCAGCATATTGTTTCATTCTGAATATATGTTACACAAAAGTTAACGAAGACATTGGACCGTTCCAAACATATATTTTTTCCCCAAAAAACATAGGAGAGGTACAGAGGCCTTGTTTGTTACATTTACAACACCGGCAAATATGAAATAATGGCAATTGGGCTCTGGTCATGAAATTCTGCAAACTCCGGGATCCTTTCTTGATCCATCAACCAAAAGCTGCATGCCTGCATGGAGTCATGGATCACGTAAATCCATACAAGTATGTTGGAAACTTCTTTCTTTGGATTGGAATTCCTTTGTTATTTGGTTTCTCAATACTTAGGTTTCACTTTTTCTCGTAAGAGAGTTATTTTCTAGTACACGAAAGGATACACTCCCTTTGTCTTAAAATAATTATTGTATTTTGCTTAAAAAACTTGTATTTCTGGAATTAGTCGAAGCTAAACAACGTAATCAAGTTAACCAAGATTATATATTGGGGTACAAATATTTATAGTAGTAAATTAGTAATATTACATCCATCATGAACTATATTCTCATGATGGATGTAATAGCTAGTAGTAATTTATATAATACTAATAAATATTACTAAAATAGAAGGTAAAATTATATAGGAAACTTAATATTAAATTGGTACTACATTTTGAAATTGGCACTTCTATTACGTGATGGTACTAAAAACCTTAAGTTGACACATAACTAGAAGTACCAATTTATTATGAAGTTTAGTAGTACTGAATTAATTTTGAAAAATGGGACTACTAAAATATAACACTAAAAATTTGACCAAGATTATATGTATAGAAGTATCAAATTTTAATATTAATAAATTACTACTTATTCGTCCATCATGATGCATTGTAAAAATATTTTGGTGTCATTGAAGATGGTTCTCTTCTCTACAAAAACTTATTTTGAAACAAAGGAGTATAAGCAAGTGAGGCGGAAGATTGTTTCGATGATTGTCACTTTGGATGAACATACAAAACATTTGTTCCTAGGGTGTGTACCTTTTTCATCAACCACTACTAACGCGAATTTCACATGTCAACAAGGACTTATGTGGCAATTACTTAAGATAATTCCTTATTTAACCCTATCAAAAACCACACTTCCTTTCTTAGCACTTTTTTTAATTGAATTTATCTATATGACCCAAATTTCATTTTTGATTCCCTATTTGACTTTTTTGTTACTTCTGTTATGTTTTACCATCAAGTATGGCCTACATACCATGTGAAATGACTGAAATACCCTAACACTTCTGTTACTGTGTCATCCGCACGGTTCTTGTAAAAAACAATTCCATGGTGACAGGGAGAGCTCGATGGCAGAGGAGGTTTACGGCGTGGTGGCGTCGGGCCACCCTACGTAGATCTGATGGACTCATCCCCGACCACCTGCTCCTGTGTGTCCTTCTTCAACCGGGATACGAGAACGCAAGGCTTCATGGGGGCTCGGACGTACTCCTCCACGACCATGGTCGGATGCGGCTGGTATGCATACAGCGAAGGTGCCAGCGGGTTTCGGCTGCTGGTCGCGAGTGAAGAGGATGAGGTGCTGGCTGACCAGGTCCATGCCGTATGCACCCTGGAGGAGCGTGTCCTCTTCATATTCCTTTGAAGATTAAGGAATGCGGTCGGTGATTAAGGAAGAAATAAGA